>PVKM010001631.1:0-74742 GCA_004027735.1 Carollia perspicillata
CGGGAATTCCAAAAGAATACACTCCTAACAAAATTATAATCCTTTTTCCTGTAAACGAATTTTGTTATTGTTGTCATTTTTAATTTTATCTGTTACGTCTTTGTTTTTGTACTTGAAAAAAAGTCTGTTTCAAGTCTTCTTGAGAATAGATGGGATATAAATGGTAAATTCACTAATGGGAAAAGAATTAATAATTTGAGTATTTACTATGTATTGGCTGCTTTATCACTTAATCCTTCTAACAACAGTAAAAACTATTCTCATATCATAAAATAAAGCTTGGAATCTTCATGAGATTTTCAAATTCACACAGATTACAAGTGGTGAAGCTGAAACTCATATCCATTTGAATCTAAGCATAAAGTCTTTATACTAAATATTGCTTTCATTATAAAATTATATTAATATTATGTTGATATAATATATTGTATGGGATGGAGCAAAAGTAGGTTTAGGGTTATTTGTACGGAATTAATACAACAATTAATAAATAATAGTGTAAGAATAATCTTAGTGTTTCACATACTCAGAGCTGTAAACTTACTTTTGCCCCACCCTGTATAATATTGTATATGATATATAATATATTCATTCTTAATAAAATTGTTTCTACTTTCAGTAGTATTTTCTGTCATTATTTCAATATATGTCCATATATGTATAAATAAAGACTTTTCTATAAGTCAGTACTAAATTCATGTTTTGTGTTCAACAATGAGAAGCCTGATTTGTTTTGGTGCCTCCTAGTACACAAAAACTTGTCCTGAGCTAATAATTCCCCTGTTAGGGCTACCTGTCACTGTCAGAACAGAAGTAGACAGTCACCTGGTTTCTTCTTTCTCTTTTTGCTTTGATCCTACTCCCCATTGCATCCGCTGCCTCAACAGTACAGTCAGGCATATTGGAGAGTATAATATAATCAATTACAGTTGGAGAGAATTTCTGATAGAAACTGGATATTGTACTTCATGCTGAAGAAGCACCAGTTTGTTTGCTTTAATAGTTCTACATATTTTGACATTTTTTTCCACCAGATTTTCACTGCCTGGAATCCATTTCTCTCTACCTCCCTTACCCGGCAAACTCCTTTTAGGTCTTTAAATACACATTACAATTAATCTCCTCCAGGAATCTGTCTGCAACATCCTCTCTGAATATATTATTTCCCATCACCACACTGCATTATAATGATGTGTCTGTAAGTCTGTTTTAATCAGTATATTGGGAACTTCTTAAAGGCAGGTTTGATGTTTAATGGTTCTTCAGTGCTGGTACATGATAAGTGCTCACTAATTAAAAAAAATAAAATAATGACTTTATAGCTCCTCCAGGAAAATCTAAGAATATTTTATAACACATATTATAAATAGTTTTCCAAGGAAATAATTTTATATATTTTGAATTAATTCCTAAAGAGCTTATCAAGACTATAAAAGATTATGATTATACACTCATTACTGCATGGAAGTATCTGACAGAGAAGAAAACAGCTTGGATCAACCAGACACCATTCAATGAAAGTATTTTTGGAAGCCTAAGCATTTAGAAACAATTGAATTATATTCATAGCCATTTGTATTTTAAGCTTTAGTCATTTAATTGACTCCTTCTTAAATCTGAATTCTCCTTAGATTTTAAAAATTACAAAACCATCTTACCTTAGAAATATTTTTTTCCAAAAAACAGCTGTTAAGCAAGACTTGAGAGCAAATGTTTCCAAGTGTATCTCCCCTTGACTTGCAAAGTATGTGAGGATGGGGTGGAAGCTTCTCTCCCCCATCCCTTCCCAGCGGCAGTCATGGGCTCCCTTACACATGACGTCGCTTTGCTTGCCTTAGACACTCAAAGAGGGACTTTGAGCACCTCGAATCCAGAGCCTGCATGGAAATCCAGCCCTACACCTCAGGAGGTGAATGGTCTGAACCCCTGTTTGCCTCAGCTTTCATACAGTAAAATGAAAATTATGCTTACATGCTACGAATCTGGTGAAGATTAAATGACTTATTCCAAAACTGTTTGAGATTGCTCCAGGCACAAAGTAAGCACTTTGTAAGAGTTAGCTGGAGCAAAATTGTGGGATAAACTTTTCTTTTCCAGTGTGCCCAGCCTTGCCTTTAACTTTGCTTGCAAAAAAAAAGGAACTTCCATGTTACATTGTTTCTATCAAATCTTTGTTCTCATGAGGAAAAAAAGTAATAATAATATGGACTGCTATCTTTCTAGGTATATGTCCTGTGTATTATGAAACAATATGCTTTATTTTTATGCACAATTGAACATGCTTAAGAATCAACCAATTGGCTCTAATAACTAGAAGAAAGTCCTGTAATGAAGAGAGGTTAACCTCTGCTTCACATGGGGGTCTAGGCTTAGAATGCTGCCCTTTTCATCACCAAAGAATGCCCGTGTGCAGCTTGAATTGCTCTGCTTGCTATTCCACAATTCGCCAGAGCAAAGTAATTTTGATGAATTCTAAAAAAGGAAAGCTTCCAGTAAGCAGGCGGGTCTGCTGACATTTGGTAATATCCAGTTGTCAGTGAGATTTTAGAAGGTGTGTATGCCCGCAATGATTCCCGGATTAAAATGTACCACACAGCAGGAACTCATGAAATAAAAATTAATGATAAAACATTTGACGAGGCATTTCATACAGAATCATATGTTAGTTAATGTTTACAGCTCATGGCCTGAATGGTGTTGGTTAATTAAAGAAGTCACTCGGGATAAGGAAGCCCTCGGAAACAACTGTGGGTTTTTATACAGTTCATAATAAGCTCGGAGACTTCAGGGAACCTTTCAAGCTTCTACAAAGCTGAATATATTTTCCCTCTGGCCCATTATTTACTTAACTGCAGGTCATTTATTTTGGCAGGGGAAAATGTACCTGTTCAACATCAAAAGGCCTATGAATTTTAACCTTCTTTTATTGCACTATTATATCATTAAATAATTTTTAGTTAAATAAAAAATGATGATTTTTTTCATATTAAGATTCCTCTCAGCTTCTGTGATTTTAGTTTTCATAATTTAAGTGCATATTGAAAATAAATTGCTTTATTTGATTGCGTGTGGGTTTTTCATTAACGAAGTCCAGTAAATATATTTACCATTGTGTATACATTTGTGAAAAGTAATATATTCAGAAATGGTTCTGAAGATAGCTGCATCTGTGTCTGTATCCACCTAAGGATCTCACCTAATAACAATTTTTCTATAGCATAATAATATAAATTTATACTTCAGATTATGAATTATGCATGCTGGGGATAGATCAGGCTATTCGAGTTGTGAAGATTAAATTTGTTAATATTTTCTCAATATCTACTTCTGATTGTGTGCACAGGACAAAGCCCAGCCATACCACCTCCATCACCAACAGAACAAGCTTCCGGAACCACTCCAGCTTCCCTTGCTCTGGAAGGTAAGTATTGTATTACAGTTTTCCCAAAGATCTTCTCTATTGTAGGTAAATAGAATGTAGAGAAACAAAACAAAATGTTAATACCAGCAACAACAGAATTCTTATTTTTATCAAATAGTTTTAGTTATATCTACACATTATAGAGCTACCATTTATTTTTTCTAAAATTACAGTTTGTTCCTTTTTAGGAGACCAAAATGTTCTTCTTAAGATTTTATACGGGTGACCCTAGATTCTAAGAGAATGACCAGCTTTGTACCCTGGACATCAACCACGAAAGTATAGGGACAAATGGATAAGGATACACTTTGCAGTTCTTGCAGTTTTATCATAATTCGATCAATTTAGGGTTTTAAGACTCTGGTGCCAGAGTTTCTGGGTATGAATTTGAGATCTTCCTCTGACTAGCTGTGTAAATTTGGGAAGTTACTTAAATTCACTGACATGAGATTTATCATCCTTAAGATGACAAGAATAACACTAATCTTGTAGAGTTATTGTGAAGATGATATAGTGCATGTGTGTGCATGCCAGTTTATAAGTGCTTTATGAAATTAGTGCTTTATGAAAGTGCTTTATGAAATTAGTAGTTATACTACCACTAATAATTTATTCTTCAAAATGTAATGTTGAAGATCAGCAAAATTAGAGGATGAGAGTATTATCATAAGCAAATTTGCTAAAAAGTTAATAGCATTTTATAAGTCTTCATTTATTCCTTCAACTATTCTTTATTAAATTCCAACCCATGTCAAATATTGTCTGAAGTACTAGGCATTCAGATATTAATAGAAAATATTTCTTGCCCTAGCAAAACTGAGTTTGCAGATAAAATTAAAAATAATTAAAAAGGAGCCCAATACAAAACACAAGTCATTAAAGCCAAGTGCACCACTAATTTTGCAAGAGAAAAATGGAGGTCTGCTCCAAATCACCACAGCACCCTAGCTCTGTCACACACTGAAAGGACCATCTGTGTATACCTGTGGATTTTAGCCTGCTTGTCCAGGTTCTATCTACTCTGTCCAATACCTACCTGTTGGCTTTGACCTCTTGAAATTAAGGGTGATCAAACTTAATGAGTATTCATTCAGGAAGAAGTCCATGCAGCCACTGACACGAGTAAAGATGTCTGAGGAAAAAATTCAGGGTCTCAGGATCTGGAGTGTAAGAGAGATAAGACTTCAGTTGGCTATACCCTATCTTCCCACAGACTCAGACTCAGAGCTGGTAATAATTGGAGGAGGACCCAGAACACCCCTATAAAGCGAAGAGACTCCAAGAGGGGCCTGCTTGTTGGGTTCTAAGAGGTGTACTAATTACCACAATGTGATAAGATCCCCCAAAAATAAGTCAGTAAAAAGTACTGTGAAAGATTAGAGAAGAGAGGGCTTAGCTCTGTTTGGAAGGGGTGAGAAAGACCGCAGGAAATGCTTCTCTCTGTAGGGGGTTGTGAAACTGGAGTCCCAAGAATAGGTGCCCATTACACAAGGAAGGAAAGAGCGTTACTGGTAAAGTGACTGGTGTAGACAAAGGCATGGGAATGGGCGAGAAAAGAGTTTGATCCAGAGAAGTATAAGTGTGTATAGAAGAAGTATAAGTACGGAGAGAAGGAGGAAGGCGTGGAAAGAGTTTAGAACTGAAAGAAAAACATGCAGAGGGCAGATCATGAAGTACCTTAAACAGGCAAGCTTGGAATTTATTTTTATACTTAAAGTTTTTTATGAAACATTGAAGAGTAAAGTAAATCCCCAATATACTCATCCTGCAGATAAATTCATTAGCTTTCGCTATTCTTTTCTTCCCTTTTTCCCTTTCTTCTTTTTTTTTTCTGATTGCATTTTGTTTGGTTTGAAGATCATTGACCTCATGCTCTTCATCCAGCTAAGGAATTTTTATTTTTTAAAATTTTGATACATTTACATGCTAACAAATGTTAAAGCTACAAAAGTGACATAGGGTAAAAAGTTTTCCGCCTGACCCTATTCATGAACTACACAGTTCTCCAGACAGGGAGCCTTTGGTAGCTTCTTCCAGAGATATTTTGTGCATATACAAGCACAAATGTTGCTTAATCAGCCTGGAATTTTAATATTTCTCTTTAAAAGATGGGGAACCTCGTGGATGTGATAGACATGTTTATTTAGAAGGATTAAATTCATTGCCATCCCACAAGGTAGATCAGTATAAGGAGTTTGGTTGCAAGATCTTAGGAAAGGACTAGTTCAGACAAACTGTAAACCTTGAACTAAATAGTACTGTAGTGAAAGTAGGAAAAGAGATGGATCTGAGGAGATTTGGAAAGACTATAAATTAGTGTAAGTAGTGGATTAGATATACATGCTGAGGGAGAAGAAGGGATTAGACAGACTCCAGGCTTTCTGAATTAGGTGTCCAGGTGGACAATAGAGCCATTAATTAAGATGGGAAGCCATTGAAATAAAACAGGCCAGGTGATGAGGAGCAAGAAGCAGGGTCGGTCTGGCACATGAGTGTTTCCCATGGGACACTGGAATAGAATCACTTTTGGTTACATGTTTATGTTTCACATATTCAATAGGCAGGGAAAGATTTGAAGAGTTGGGAAAGTGAAGTTTTTCTAGGGTCATATTCTTTCAATAGCATGTTCTACACATTTGGCCAGATCCTGGTCAAGTCATGCCTAACCCATGGCTACATTGCCTTCACTCACATTTCTCCAGAATATTGTTTGCTGTACATATATGCATTTTACATTTGATATTCCAAGACCCTGTAAAGTAAACATTATTATTAAAAATCAACAGTTTTGGCCACAGGATTTGTTTACTTATTTATGCTGTATTAATAAATAACAGGTCTGAGATTCCACCCCTATGCCCAGGGAAGTTTCTGTCATACTGCTCTGCAGATATGGAAGCTGGAGGATTATATGTTCATGTCTTCTGAGATGATAACCAGTTTTAGAAAATGAAAACAAAGTTTTGTGCTTTAGACTTCAAACAGGTTTGCAATGGAAATGCCGTGTTCTGATGTTAGTCAAGAGTACCCTAGCAATGCTCCTCAAAATGTCATGTGCACACAAATCACCTGGGGATCTTATGAAAATGCAGATCTGATTTGGCAAGTCCGGGAGCTGAGATTCTCCATTTTCATCAACCTCCCAAGTATTGTTGATGTTGCTGGTCCTGGACCACACCTGAGTAGCAAATCTCTAGGAGATTTAAGAAGGAGGTGGTGAAAAATTTAATAGTATTTCTAAAAATGCTTTTAATTTAGTATTAGTTACCTCAATGATCAAGGAGAATCGGCCAAATATCCTTCAGATTTGCTGGAATGCCACATGCGAAGAAACTTTAACTGCTAGTTGTCTGGGAAAAAGCAAAAGGTTTCAGTACCTAAGCATTCTATAAAGACTCACAAGGGAGCAAGAGAAATGCCATTGGGAATGGGGAGAAAGGTTACATTGTAACTGTAAATTATGACAACCTATTACATAGTGTGTAAAATATTTTGATTTGGTCATTTCCAAGAATTGAATAAATTGGCATTCGAAAATTTTAAATAAAGCCCCTGCAATCTGTAAATCAGTGCTATATTAATCCCAATGTGAAAAAAAATAATTTGTTTTTCATTAAAGACCATAATTTAATGCAAAGTTCATATGATGTCTCATTCCAAGACAAGTTGATGATGTTTCTTGAAAATTTAGAAAATAGGCAAGATCTAGTCTTCCATTCAGTACAGCTGCAGACATCTTTTTTTGGTCCACAACAGTTTCTCACTTAATTTTTTATTGTTGACACTATTACACTTGTCCTGCATTTACCCACCTTTTTATTTACTGGTTATTACAGGTGATCATTTCTGATATAGCAAGAGTCCCCCTGTCTCCATCAATGTCCACACCTCCTGTACCTATTCACTCACTTGGTTTCAGATTTTGTGTGTGTGACAATTATGTGAAGACCATTTTCTCTTGATGTAATAATGTTTAAAAACTTCTGATCAACCTTTGTGCCTTACTGTGCATTGGCTACCTTAATAAAATACCGCAGACTGGGTGTTTGAACAACAGAAATTTCTTCTTTGGCAGCCCTAAGTGATGCGTGTCCAAAATCCAAGTGCCGGCATGGTTAGGTTCTAGGTGGAGCCTACTTCCTGGCTCACAGAGCACCTCCCCTTTGTTGTGCTGTCCAGTGTCAGAGAGTGAGCTCTGCTGTCTTCTCCTCCTCTTGGAAGGACCCCAGTTCTATTGGATCAGGACTTTATCCTTAGGATCTCATTTGATCTTAATCACCTCCAAAAGGTCCTGTCTTTAATACAGTCACATGGAGTTTGGAGGGGACACAGTTCAGTCCCCTTGATAAACCCTAAGCTTCATGAATATATAAGCAAAACAGCTGAAATGTTTATCTCATATAATTAAGTTGTTTAAATATTTCTTTTTAAGTAATCAGTGATTTTGCCTTTTTTATTTCTGTCATGTATGGTTTTACTAAGAGCATAAATTCTAAACTTGCATCATCTTCTATACATGCTTGTAAGTGATAGAAGTTAACTATTTAAAAGTTTTTCTTAATTGAGTTTATACTCAAGGTAATAAAACAAACCTCTGAGTAATTTTATGACTGACTACTAATGTGTATCATTTAGCTAGCTAGTAGGCAAATGATTTAGGAAAAAATGTATAGAACCCAACCTGAGAGAGAGAGAGAGAGAGAGAGGACGGAGGGAGAGGGAGAGGGAGAGGGAGGGGGAGAGAGAGGGGAGTTCTATTTCTTTGGGCATTTGGACTATAATAGCTTATGTGACTTGAGATAATGTGACACAAAATTGACAAGAGACTCTCTCACGGCCTAAATGTTCACAGGACAAGAGATAGCCTATAAATAATAGTGTCAACTCAAGTTTCATCAGATTCTAATTCTGTTGTTGTTGTGAGATGGACATAAACCAAGGGATTCCGGTTCTCCAGTTCGAGGCAGATTTTGACAGATTACTCAAGTGTTTGACTCCAGTTTATCTCCTAGCAGAGGCTGATAAAAGACAAAGTGGCAAATATTTTGCCTGTCAGTCTGTCACTTGGAAAAGGGATGTGTCAGTTGTTAAGTGAGACACTTAAGTTCTATTGTTATATTTAAAGAGCGGTTTACTTTGACATTTTATCCTGAAACCCAACACTATGTGTAAGTGAATAACATAGCGATGTTGCAGGATTGCAGGGCTTTTGTTAGTGCGCACTTTTAATTCCTAGAGAGGTAGAGTTTTTGCACCGAGGATGCTGGCAACGAGCGGCTTCCTAAGGAGTCCACATCATCAGGCAGCGCTGAGATCATAGGCTTTGTCAGGACTTGCAGATGTTCTGCCTGCGACTCCATTAACATAATTGATTAGGAACTAGGACATATTTAGTATTAATCAAGCTGTTTTTAGTGAGGTTAATTATGCACAGTCCTTGATGCACTATTTTAGTCTGGAGCTTCCTTAGAACCAAGCTGTAAGAAAATGGCACTATATGGAAAGAAACATCCATATGGCACTGCAGAGTGCAATTTGATTGGAGGGATAGAGTTATAACAGGTCAAAATGCAGACATTTAAACATATTTTCTACTTTGATGTTTGAAAAAGTAAAGCTCATACTGTAGGTAAAGGGGACTAAATGGTAATGGAAAAGGAAAGATCAAATTTTTTTAAAGTAAAGCGTATATAGAGACTGAATTATTAAATTTGCTCACAGGAGATTGGAAACCATTTAGAATTTTATAGGAGACATGTAAAAATATCATGTACCTCGATAGGAGTGACAACACTCTATATCTGTGAAGCCCTTAAAAGATGATTTGCGCTATCATGAAACTTGAAATAATAAGTTTCAAACAGCGTTCACTTTGTTCCGGGAAATACCAGTGCCCTTCCTCTGGGGGACACTTACCCATCACCTTGAAGTTGCATCTTGCCTTCCCTGGATTGCACTGCTCTCCCCCATCACACCTTTGCATACCATGGTGAAGTTCTGTTGCTTTGAATCTTTGGATATCAGTATATAAATTGTTTATTAAATAAGTTGTTTATTTTGACTCCTACTATTATTTTTTAGAATATGTTTGGCCAGGGAAAGAATGCTACAATAGCATTTAAAAGATCTTTATATAACGACCACCTTATACAGTTATTTTGTTCATTATTGTCAATTTGCCTTTAATTATGGGCATAAGTTAACTGGAACTGACTTAACTATGGACCTCACTTCAATATTAAATTTGGTGATGAATTAATTCCAATGTCTATTGGGACCTCCTCTGATGGGGGTTGAAATGCCTGCAGCTTCCAAGGGTCAATGTAGTTATTCATGCCACAAGTAGAGCAGATCTCTGTGAGTTGCACCCCCCAACAACATCAAATGGTACCTGATTATATTAATATTATGGATGGTTTTAACCTTTAGCATGAAAGCTGTCTTATCATCACGTTTGTCAGAACCATTTTTTATGAAAGATTAGCCCCTTACTGCTCTCAGAATCCTCAGTAGTTAAGCAGGGCAGTTTTAGGCAATGTTTTCCATCTCTTTCCCAGTCTCTCTCTCTCTCTCTCTCTCACACACACACACACACGTGCACACACACACACACAAGCACTGTTTCATAAAATCTTAGTGTAAGCATAGCTCTCAGATATGATCTCATTAAATCAACAGTGCCAGAAGATTTTTCCCTTATTCAACCGAACCACCCCCCATCCCCGACACTACCTTTTTCATCATTGATCTCTGAAGAATTGAAGGCCTTCATTCATATTTAGCATAAACTGCCACAACCTGTCTATTGTGGCAAAGATGTGGAAGAAAGGAGTTAAAAGTGATCCCTTATGAAGTATGTATCTTTACTTAAATTGCTTTTAATATTCCTTTACAAATATGATATGCTTGAATAAAGCCAATTATAGTAAGATGAATAAATATTATATACCCTATCATCTTCTTAAATAAAAATATAACTAGCATTAACTCAGGATTCCAACTTTAAATGATATTATAAATGCCACCACACAAATGTGAGCAAAAGAACTTGAGACAGAAAGCCAAGAATCCAGGTTCCAATTTTAGCTGTGACACTAATTGGTGGTGAAATCTTTTAAAAATTAATTAATTACTTAAGCCTCCATTTCTTCACCTGTGAACTATGAGGATGGAACTTAAATTGTTCTTAAGTCCCTCTCTGCTTCCACACCTAGGGATTTAAAGCTTAACTTTTTCAGGATGGCGGATTGGTAGAAAGCAGCCTTAAGAGCAGAGCGAAGACTCATGGCTTTGCATGGTGGTTCAGTGGCTTCCACAGATGTGTGAGGTATGGTCATGGCCGGATACAGATGTCAAACTTGGGGCAAATGAGCACACCCCTATGTGGTGGATACTACTCTGAAGCATTACTTACTAGAGTACAAAAGTGAGTTCTACAGATCATAAAGGCTGCAAAGGTAAGATAAAAATGAAATATGAGCAAGGCAAGCTTATGCAACAAAATCACAAGCCCTGCATTGGGCCATAGAGAGTGCGTTGGTAGGATTTGTACAGAAGAGAAAGGAGCACCATAAGAAACTTAATATAAGATAATTTCTTACCATGTGATGCATCCAAGGAAACGTTTTGTACAAGCTAGTAATGCTTTATTTACATTTCTGTTTAACCAAAAATTTATCACCTTAGCTCTTCAGTGAGATATGTCCTGGGAAGAAAAAAGCATAAAATAATAAAATAAAACTTTGGCCCCAGTTCTTTCTCCATTAACTCTATGACACAATAAATTTTATTAAACTTAAAGCCAATATAATATTTTTCTTAGTATCTATTTCATTTAGAAAGTTGTTAAGGTGACAATGAAATAATATATATATAACAACTTAGCACATTTATCTAGCACAGTTAGGTAATCAATTATTAGTTGCTGTTCTTGTCATTATCATTCTCCTATCAGGAAATTTCCTTCTATGTGTAACAAATCACTAATTTTTATGACAGTTTTTAATTGGTATGTATAGAAGTTAGTAAGATAATGGCATTAATGATATTAGTGTGTATACATGAAACTCTATGTAATTTCTTAATATAGGACTGGGGTCATATCTGGGGTTTTATACACACAACTAAAGCTCTCCGCTCCTCATAGGCTGCACAAGCCTGCTAAGGCAATTGGGAAGTAGCATGATTAGATTTGCATTTTAGATCATTGTGTCAGCTATAGAAAGGGCGGATGGGTGAGGTGTCAGGCTTGGGTGTTTGGAAATAAGACAAATAAGTAGATGTCTATGAGGCTGTTGGTCATGGGGAAATTTTATGCTCCTTTATTTTCAAACAATCACATTTAACCCTCAAAACAACTCAAAGTGATGAGTATGACTTGTATCATTTAATAAAGATGAGAAAAACCAGGTAAATTGCCAAAGATAACACAGTTCTAACAATGATACACAGTAAGTCCTCACTTAACATCATTGATAGACTCTGTGCCTTTGAGTGAAACTATGAATAACAAAACCTTTTTACCATGGGCTAATTGATATACACAAGAGTTAAGTTCTTATGAAATCTCATCAATATTAAAACAAAACATGATATAACAAAATAATGTTATTTGATGACCTGCAGTAATTAGAATCAAAACCCAGGTGTTTTGTGCTCAGGTTCAGTCCATTTCCATTACCTGAGACTAGCAATTAAGTGTTAAGCCTGAATATAATTAATAATTATTATCTGACCTGGATAAATGAAAGACCATTGTTGTGGGAGACGATGATGAGTTCAGTTTTGGGCTTGCTGAGTGTATCAGGATCCCTGGCAACCTCAAAATGGGTGACTAAAAGTGTTTAATAAATAAAAAAAATTGTATTTATATTTATATTATATATATATATTTAAAGATCTGAGGCATTCTTTACACACAAATAAACCATTTAATTTTATAAACTCAGTGACTCCAATATTTTTTTGAGAGCATGAACATTTCTGTTCCCAGTTACACTTATCAAGGTGCCAAGGAATAAGTGGTCTCAAAAACACCTTGTGCCATATAAAGCTCAGTTCTGAATGTGACTGAAGTTCAGGTCAACCACAGTGTAAATGAAGTTATCTAGTGCACGAAGTTCACCCATGAAGGGGTATTTGGGGAATATTGTCTGAGTCAGGGTTCTCCAGAGAAACAGAATCAATAGGATGCATGTATACACACACACACACTAGCAGGGGAGGGTTGCAGAGAGAGTTTTATCTTAAGGAACAAGGAACAATTGATGTTAATTCTCAAATCACAAAGAAACTATAAAGGCAGAATTCCTTCTTCCTCAGAGGACTTCAGTCTTTTCTCTTAAGGCCTTCAATTGATTGGAAGAGGTTCACCTACATTATGGAAGGTAATCTGCTTTACTCAAAGTCTACTGATTTAAATGTAAATCATTTCTAAGCAGTACCTTCACAGCAACATCTAGACTTGCCTTTGATCATGCCATTGTTACCATGGCCTACCCAAGTCAACGCATAAAATCAACCATCACAAACATCATCAGAAGACAGACTAGAAAGCCAAGGATCAGAGGATGCAAAAGAGATATGGGTACAACAGGAGCAGGTGTTCCAGAGGGATGAATAGTGTTTGTTGGGACCTTTAGATAGTCAAGTGGAAGATCATGATGGCCTATTCCTATCTCTAAATTTTATTTTTTGCTTCATATAAATGAGAATCTAGGAGTTAGGAGCCTGAACTAAAGGTCTAATTGTGAGATTCATGTTAGTTCTTAACCTCTGAGACACTCAGTTTTCTCATCTGCAGTGATATTTTTTAAATAGAAGATCTTAAAAGTCTATTCTAACTCCAAAATTGTACTATGTTTGGGGCCTTTATTTTTTCATTCTTTTCCCCTCCACATATTTATTTCATTTTCTTTGTTACACAATAAGGTAATGAATACTACCAAGGAAATATGAACCCTCTATTTCAGAGTCCTAAAAACCCTTCCATTAATTTGCTTTTTAAATTACTTTTTTTAAATTTAGATACACAGAAGAGTTTTGAAGATAATACAGAGTGTTCTTGTACACTCTTTAACAAGCTTCCTTTAATGTTAACATTTTATATAATGAGGATTCACCTACCAGGAACAAGAAAATAACTTTGGTACAACACTGTTAACTAAATTACAGACTATATTCAACTTTTACACTTCACTAGTTTGTAAAAGATTTTATAAAAATATTGCCTACATGTGTTACAGGGATAACAGCATTAGCATACGTAATCACAGTTTGTTCCCCCCACTTTAATTTCTAAGGAATAAGCTATATTTGCCTGGTCAGTTGCTGTTTTTTGCATTCTATTCAGGATATGCTAGGTGAGCAGAAGCATTGGAACAAGTGAAAAGAATTAAATTAATTCATGTTCAAATAGGAAGAATTACTCCTCAGAAGAAAATATAAGATCTAACAGGGAGAAAAGGAGTCAGGAGAAGGGAATGGGAGCGCCAGCATGGGCCAGGAGCAAGTTTTTAGTGGTGCTTTTGGGAGAAAGGAGGGTTTGGGGTGAGAACCTGTCATAAAAGATGATTGGGAAGCTCAAGTAAAGGAGGGAATCTTTAGATGTTTGCTTTGGGTTATTCAACATTAGCTATTGGAGATACTTTAGTAAAGATTTAAATTTATCTTCAAAACTTCCTGAAATTATTGACTAATTTCTTTCTATTGTGGCACTGTACTAGGGCTGAGTATGAGATAACACAGTTATACTTGAGTTAATATTTTTGAACAAGTGGAAAAATAGGTAAGTTCTAACAAGTGAGTAAATTAAAGAAAAAAGAAGCACAAAAATTAAGAGGTAAAAAATGCACGCAAAAAAAGTTTCCCAAGGATTACAAAATATAAATATATTGTAGTAGACATTAAATATACAGGGTTGCGGAAAAAGTGAGTACATGAAACACAAGAGTTTATTCTTGTATTATTATTTATTAATTGTTGTGTTATGTTCCATATGGACAACTGTAAACCTACTTTTGTCCCATTGTGTATTTCATAAGAAAATTTAATCTCTAATCTGGAACTTTTCTATCTTGCTATAATTTTTATTTCCCATTATAGATTATTAAGAAGATAGTTGGTGAAAGCCCATTAACATTTTTTCATTGACCTAGGAGATCTTGAAAAAGTTTGGATTTACCCTGATAAGGTCTGCAGTCCTTTGGGACGTTTGCCTCGTGAGTGGAGCAGTATCACTGAGAGTTCTCAAGTGTGTCTGCAGCAGTGGGCAGGCGCTCTGCCCCTCAGGGGTTTCAGTTGGCATTGACAGGAACGCTGGCATACTCAGTTTATGTTTTTAAATTTTATTCTTCTCATTCTTTTTTTACAGATTTTTATTGTATCTTTTTCATTACCATTTAGCCCCCTTATACCCACCTCCCCCCATGCAGTCACCACATTACTATCCATGTCCATGAGTCCTTTATCCTTGCTTAACCCTTCTACCCCCTAAACTTCGCAGTCAACCTGCTCTCTATCTATGAGTCTGTCTCTGCTTTGCTGTGAGTTCAGTTTGTTCATTAGATTCCACATATGAGTGAAATCATATGGTATCTGCCTTTCTCTCATTGGCATATTTCATTTAGCATAATGTTCTCGAGATATGAACAGCCCAAGCGTCATCAGTAGATAAGTGGATAAAACAATGGGACATTGGTATAGTATTCAGCCATGTTTTAAAAAAAACAACAAAATTTTACCCTTTGCTCTATACACAGTTTAGAATCAAGTCTCATATACCATTTCTGTCTCAGTCTGAGGTTCTTCCCCTAGGAATAGCTTTCCTACTTTCACTTGGCTCGTTTGGGTTTGGGACTTTCTGCTGGGTCCTTCAGATGCTACTTGTAATGTCTCTCAAAGTACTTATTGTAATTGTAAACTTTCTCACTTCTTAGTCTCTTACCTAGAGTTCCTGGAGGGAAGCTTTTAAATTCCAGACCCAAGCAAGGGGTTTACAATCAGGCTAAATAAACATTTTTGATGAAGGAAATAAACTATGTACATAAAAGTCTCTGGTAATCACTGAAAAGTGCAATAGAGTTGCTGGTTGTGGGTTGTTTGTTGTTAAAAAGCTGATATTGAGAAGAGCTACCTCCTAAGAGTAATTTAGTTATCACCAAAGGAAAAGTCAAGGCAAAGACAGTGGATTTCAGTTCTGAAAGGCCAGCTTAGTTATACCAGATAACTCAAGTGAGTCCTTAATTTAGAGAGCTTTGCTGTCATAATAACCTAATTGCAATGTTAAGTGAAGTACTCCTACTACTGTTCTATAGTTCAAAAATCCCAAACAAAATTCAGGGGAAATTATGGAGGAAAAAAAAAGAGAAAAGTGGAAAGAAAAGTTATACTGAATTATTTTACTTTTTTATTCTCCTTTCTTACAATATGATCACAAAATCCAAAGGAGCACCTCACACCAGCCAGCAACAGCCAAAGTTCTTCTTAAAATATAACTCATCATCATATTATTTCTTTTTCTCAATGGTGCCCTATCTTACTTACAGTAAAATGAAAAATTCACAGCATGAACAACTTGCCTCTCTGTGATTGCTCCCTGCTCCATCTCTGGCCCCATCTCTCACCACTGTCCTTCTGCACCTCCGTTCCAGCCACACCGGTCCCCAGACTTTTCTTTGAGTATATCTAGGATGCTCCCATTTCAAGGTCTTGGCAGACATTTTTTCTATGTCAAAAAAATCTTCTCCCCAAGACCCCAAAGCTCTTTCATTTTTTTCAAGAATCTTTTCAAATCTTATCCATTTAGAAAATTTACCCATGTTCCACCTTAAAAAAAAGCAATGCTACCTCCCACCTGCTCATATTCTAATCCTCTAAACCAAGTTTCCCCCACCCTTATTGACACCTAACATTATTTATACATATGTATATTCATATATACATGAGTACCTGTATATATTCATTTTAAACCTTAAAAATGGACAGTTTTCTATATTTAAAAAATGTTAAACTATATAAAGACAGAAAACACACAATAGCTATTTACAACTCTAAAGCTTTTTAAATTACCTGTTCCCATCAATATTAGAAAATAAATACAAGATGACATGTGCTTCATTTGGGGAGTGAGTAAATAAACGATGAGGAAAGAATTAAATACACTCTACTCATTCCTCTGCCTTTGATGGTAGAAGTCAGAAAATTTACAGTTGCATAAGGTGGTGACTACCAATTATAGCAAAACTGAACCTGAAATCTACTTTTTATTCCAGCGTAGTAACCCTTCACAACACTCCTTCTCACTGTTAAGTACTTTTGTCCTAAAGTTTCTTAATACAAATTATTCTCGACACGGCTTCCCTCTATACAGAATCATAAGAATTGGTGTGATCAAATCATAAGAATTAATGTAATTAATGAATTATTGAGTAAATACTGAATAATTTAATATATACCACTCCTAGAAAAGTTAATGAAGATATATGAAGTCATTTCTTTATTGTTCTAAAATATAGTAATAGCTGTAATTGTTGTAATCATTAATTTTTGAACATCCACTCTGGTCTAGGCACTTCAGCTGTTTCTCCACTCCTCACAAGCCAGCAAGGTAGATTTTATTAGTCTCATTGTTCAAATAAAGAAAATGAAATTCGGTGTGTCACAACACATTGCCAATATCACACAAATCCTAAAACGGGTCAGGATTCAGACCAAAGTCACCTATGCTAGCACCATGGTTTGTCTCATGCCCCATGACCTTCTGTTGATAACAGTGAAGAACTCGAATAACAACTGATGTAACTGAGCTTATCTGCTTGTGTGAAACTTTCCATGATCATGGTAGGGAGTGGGATTCCAAGCCAATCTCTGCCACTCTAGAGGAGCAAGGTGACAGTAACAAGGTATGTTGGAATGCATTGTTAGGAAAGCAACAGGTCTGTATTTATGTGATTAGGACCAAGAATACATCTATCCTGGCCATAGAGGATTAAAAGAAAAGCATCCATAAGATATGTAAAATTTGGATAATCTCTACACTAGAAAGACAAAGAGGGAGGAACAAAGCATAAGATGAAAATGAAACCTTTGCATTTGTTTTCTTTGTTTGCTAGGAACAAGCATCTTAGAAAGCTTTACAATTATAATTAACTATTGTGTATTCTCTGGCTTTGAGATGGCATAAACACATGTAAAAAAGAGAAAAGCCCTTTGTAAGGGCTTAGAAAGTAAAAAGTGAGTTTTTAATTTTTCTTTCATCTGATGTTAATTTATGCAGAAGTTAATAACGGATTTGTGGCTCTGAGCTGCCCATTGTGGAGAAGAATTTCTCTCTCAACCAGACTCTCCTGCGATCCCTGCCACACGGAGCTGTCATTTCAGGGCTTACAACACTTTTACCAAAGGGAGGCAATATGCTGATTAGTTCACAGTCTATAGACACGCTAAGTTGCATTCCCTCTGAAAACCTGCGATAGTCAATGTTCTGACTCTTCTTTAGCTTGTTACAAACAAAAGGGCAAACAATTGGAGGAGAGAGTGAAGGGGAAATTGGATGTGTGGATGCATAGTAGTTGGAAAAGGAGGAGGACTGACGGCTGAAGGAGACAGAAGTCACAGGAAGGAGAGATTTCACAAAAGAAACAGGGGTTACTTTTATATCCATACGGGGTATAATTAAATTGTTGTGTCTCTTATAAAGGAAAAACCGAATTCCATTGCTGCCAAATCACCTACAGAATAGACAATAGTGCTTGAAAAAGTGCAAAATCTTCCTAAGTTGATGTTTTAAATGAATTCACCATGAATAACGTACGTCCCATAATGACAGCTGAAAGGCCTACTTCATAAAAATGTTATTAAAGTACATTATTTACAGCTGCTTTTTGTGGACTTGGCTCTTATTCATGACTCTCACCGTGTATGGTCATAATCACAGGCAGAGTGTATAATGGGAGCATTAACTCAATATGGACTCCGGCAAGAATACCGTATCACCACAGTAAAATTCCCGATGTATTCATTTAAAGGTAGAATTTACTGCACAAGAGCATTCCCCTTTTTTAAAAAAATGGAAAGAATGTCTTCCATCTGATGGCCTCAAACATCTACTTTTATTCTGAGGTTTACTCTAAAGGAATGACTAATTGATACAAACTTTTAAATGAAATATTTCTTCATCTACATTATTAAACTTAGAGACTTGGATTGTGGATTGTGATTTTATTGTGACTATGGCATTGATTTTTGATATACGTTAAGAGTATTTCCAAGTACTCCGTATTCTAATTAAGCCCTTTTCTAGTGCATGTCATCAGAAGGTGATGTTTAGCAAATGCCAACCCGATGACCTGGCATACATTTTTATTGTAATAAGTTGTAAACCCCTTCCTACACAAATTTTTCCCAGAGAAACTGAAAAGAACAATATTTAAAAGAATCTTCTATACAGGATTTTAAACATGGTTTCCATATTTAATGGCAAAGTGGAGTTCGACCGGTTTATTTCTAACTGGGACTATCAAAGATTGACTTCCTGACTTTGTGCCTCTGACTGGGTGGCCTGCGATGGCACACTGCAGACACACTGAGACAGGGTGTGACTCTGCCTCTCCCTTCGACACCGACGTGACTCTAGGAGTCACGAAGAAGAGTTCTTCATAAATTCTACTTCCAACACTGACAGAAAGCGTTGTCTTTGATCTTGTAGGTAAAAAAGGACACCTAAGGGAATGAATTAATTCCAATATTTAATAAGATGCAGTCATTAGTAGATAAGCATTCACACTAGAACTATTCATGAAATTTCTTCTGCATAGTAATAATCTCATAATAGTCCCGGGTAATGAAAATCTTTGACTGCTTCGCATCTATGCTTAAAAAACAAATGACATAGAGAAAATATTTTAAATATAAGGTAAATAACACAACTAACTGAAGATAAAAATCAATTGATTTCTAACAATGCCTGCGCTTAGAGTTGCATCAAACCTAAAAAAAAAAAAACTGAGCATTCTATTTCAACAACTACTGTATTTCTGTGTAGCTTTGTTGTTCGAAATGAGTACACTTACCAGAAAAAGTCCAGGGATGTCCAGTTGCTACACAGCTATGGCTGGGCATTGAATTTCCATCTGCCCCTCAGAACAAGGCTATCTCAGATCTCTGCAACAGAAATATTTCCTGAAGTTTACAGGCAACACATACTGTTGTTCTATGTGGCATCCAGACTTCCTGCTACTTCTGGGTGCAAAAATGGTCTGAGCACTCTGGCTGATACAACCACTCAGAAAGGGCAGTGTCAGCTATGTCCCCGACACACTGCCAGACAAATGTCACCAGGCTCCAAATGCCTATTGACAAGAGGCAGATTTGAAGAAACACAGTTAAACCAAAATAGATATTGTTAATGGCTTAGTGTATTATTTGTTATAAAGCTGAATATGTGAAAAGGTAACAAAAAATAATTCTTTTCACTTACCTGTGTCTTTCTTCAGGAAATATGCTTTAATTTCATGTATTACTATTTCACTTTAGGCCCTAGATAATTGTTTTGTTCAGGAAGCTCAAGCTGTCTTCTTTATTAGTTGTAGACAATATTAACAGCCTACAATATTCTGCACTCGCTACGAACCAGGCACTGTGCAGCGTGCTTTGTAAACATGATCTAACTTTAAGGGAGGTATTAGTATCTTACAAATGAGGAAAACAAGGCTTAGCAAGATTAAATCACTTGCTCAAACTCCCAAAGCTATCTGGAGGCAGAATTGACTTAATGGTAATCCTTCCTTCTAATTTTAGTTTTTCTTTTGTACTAAATTTTTGTAAAGAAAGTATTTTAAATTTCTCTTCTAGAAAAAGAAGGAGAAAAAAAGAAAGCTGAGAAGAAAGTGACTTCTGAAACAAAAAAGAAAGGTAAGGAATTTAAAAACTGTCCAACACACAAATCAATTAGTATCCATTTATAATGCTGCTGGTTAAGCTATAGTTTTCTAGGGAAGAAATTTCCTTAATAATTTCATTATTGTTAGTAACGAACACTCTTAAGACTTATAGATATTTCAAATAAAGTTGAAATTGATAAATTTTAAAATAAAATTCAAGCCTAAACACTTTTTAAAACCTATTACTGATTATTCTTTTTCTTAGGAGTAACTGTGTAAGTCTAATTCAGTACTTTACTTGGCAATACATATAAATACGAGAACTACTATTTAATTCATTCAGTTTAATAAAAAAATGTCTTTTGAAAGAACAAATAACTTAATGTATTAGGAAGAAACTAGTTGATTAGTTGGCCATGTTTTTTTTCTCTTTAGATGGTTATTTTCATGCAGTGCATCTGAAGTCCCAAGTGAGCCTCAGACATTTCTGAGTTTCTGACTTATCTTTTAGTATCCTGATAGCCCAGAGAACATTCAATATATTCCTATTAAAATCCTCTGGAAAAACTAATAATGCCACTTAATCCTTCTACTATCAGGAAAGACTTTGTTGACCTTAGCAAAAAGGCGTTCCTTTCTGAAGATGAAGCACACCAAAACCACCACTCCGTGATGAAGGTGCCAGTTCGTTCATATTTGACATGGTGTATGGCTCTGACTTAGGATTATTTTATACAACTTGAATTGAATACCTTAATTGTAGTCATGTATGCCCTGATATGTAAGAATTAAACAAGTAGAGGCTTATAATTTTCTCATTTTACTACCAGAAAAAGAAGATATCAAAAAGAAAACTGAGAAGGAAGCTGCCATTGATGTGAAAAAAAAAGGTACGATACTTTCTTTATTTCCTTAGTTATATTCTGTTTAGGATGTTTAAAAGAATCTTGGGGCGCCCTAGCTGCCATCTCGCATCCCCGTGAGTGCACCCTTATTCTCAGCTGGTCTGCCAAAGACCTCTGAGCTCCAACCCTAGTGCCTGTGAGGCCCAGGTTTCTCTCCAACAAGATGAAAGAAACTATTGTGAACCAAGACAAACTCACCAAACTGCAGGCAGAAGTGCTCACTGGTGGGGAAGGAACTGCTCGTAGAAAGAGGAAGGTGGTTCACAGAAGAGCTACAGTGGGTGATAAAAAAAAAAACACACACGCACACTTCAGTTCTCTGTAAAGAAGTTAGGGGTAAAGAATATCTCTTCTACTGAAGAGGTGAGTATGTTCACAAACCAAGAAACAGTGATCCACTTTAACAACTCTGAAGTTCAGGCATCTCTGGCAGCGGACACTGTGACATCACAGGCCACGCTGAGACAAAGCACCTGGCAGAAATGCTAGTCGGCGTCTTAAATCAGTGCGGTGCAGACAGTCTGACTAGTCTAAGGAGACTCGCCAGAGCTCTGCCCAAACAATCTGTGGGTGGAAAAGCACCACTTGCTACAGGAGAGGATGATGATGATGATGACATCCCAGATTTTGTGGAGAATTTTGATGAAGCTTCCAAGAATGACGCAAACTGAACCGAGTCAACTTCAGAAGAAGATAAACTTGAAGAAGTTACTGGGAGCTGCTATTTTACATTATGACTGCTCTTTCAAATTTTGTTTATGGATCGGGTAAAATCTACATCCCTAACATTTTCAAGCCCTAGCCTCTTGGACACTCTAGCTCTTTTCAGTTTTTGCTTCTACCCAAATCATTCTTTGAAGTGGATTAAGCTGAAGAAGCCTGGGAATAAAGTTTGAAACAAAGGTTAATAAAGTTCCTTGCCTAATAAAAATAATATAAAATAATCTTGGGGCAAATTAAACCAATTGGATATAGATACTTAAATCTGTCTATGTACAGATATCAAATAAAAAATTGCACCAGATAAAGTTAAACAGGAGGGAAGACTTTATTCAAGGCTATTGCAATGGGGGCAACAGACTAGAACTTATTCTGAACTTAATTCCACTGAAACAAAAACAGGAGAGATTTTGAGAGATGAAATGGGATGGGGGTACACAGAAAGGAAGTAGGTCATCTGTATTTGTTAATTAGCCTCACTCAAAAGAAAAGGAAACTTTCTCTATCTTCATGACAGGAACGTATTGTAGTATTACCACTTGGAGCAAGGCACCCACCAGAGTTAGGTTCTTACCCTCCCACAAAAACTGGGAACTAAAGGTACTCTCTTTCCTGATGATTACATTTCAAAGGAATGACTCCCAGGTCCCTGAGAAAGATATTCCGGTGCTGTAGAACTGGAAAGACATTAAAAAAAAAAAAAAGATTTATACCTCGAAGAAGCAGAGAAATAATTTAAAATTGTAAGTTTTTCTACATTAAATCTTCTAAGCAAAGGGAGGTCAGGAGCCTAAAGGTCGCCTTAAGTTTAGAGTAGCCGAGGGGACCTTCAGGCCATACCGGTGAAGATGTAATGAAATTGAGAGGCGATGCATAGCACAATAACACCACTTTGGAAATATAAGAATTTGAGAGGGTATAATGCATGCCATTAAGAAATGGGGTTGTTGAACTGCTTAGATTTTTTTCTTCAAATTTAGTTCTGCTTTTATTATTGTTCAAATATTAATATTTGCTTCTATTCAGGTTCACCTTAAGTCCAGGTAGCAAAAAATATAGCCATCTCAAGAGTAACGGTTTGGTGATAAGTGTTCTTACCCCAAATGTTTCCTCCACTAGTGTCAGTGATGCTTAAAATCTTATCACTAGAGATATTACAATTCCTTTGAGTTATGAAGGAATTGTCCTCTGTTAAAATGCAAGTCTTAGGGCCAGTGTGTATGGGGGGTAACAGACTAATTCCTCTCAGATATTAACACTTAATGTGAGTGAGATTTCCAGATCTTTCCTGTACAATAATACCCTGGAAAATGAGTCACTAGGTAAGTTTTATGATGAAGAGGTTGAAGGTCAATTTTTAAGATAGGAGCATTCCGGGCTGGATGGCATTAGTGAACCCTCACTGAGAAAGTGATAGCACAGGTAGGGGCTGGGGGGGAGGGGAGCTGGTGGTGAAAGACCCTGAAAAGGAGATTTCAAGATGCCAAAGTAGACATAGATTACTCTTAGTAACAAAGAGGGATTTTAGAAAATCCTGACATCGTGCTACAAATGGGGTGCAAAAAATTTTTAGAATATTGAATTCATATATAAAATTGATATATCATTGATTTGATATATAAGTAAGGTAGAATAAATTCTAGAATGTTGAATTGCATGATCGTATGGCTCATGAAATATCCAGTGAGAGATAGCCAGATGTTCCGTGGATCTGGGAGTTGATTGCAAATTATTTTGCATTTGAAATTTTTCTTATCTAGGACATTGTTGTAGAGTCTATTGCATTATTGAACATCTACTAATTTTGTTTTACTTAAAACTTCATAACACTGATGATGTATATATGTGTATATATATTATATATTATATATTACATATATTATATATATAATAAGAAAAGGAAACCACAGTTCTGCTTACATGATGATGATATTGAGAAACTGATTGTTGCTTGGGTCAGTGTGTCTTTCACAGCTACATGAGTGGGTGCTAAAAGAAACAAAGTTCTTCTTCCTAGACCATCAGTTTCCCTAAAATATTTACACAAAAAAGTTTTTAATTATAATGTACAATGTATTTGTCATATGTATGCAAAAGCAGAAAAAAAACTTTTGGCAAAACTCAATGGTGTGTGTGGTGTTGTTCTGGTTTTAGTTTTTGAGGGGAAAGGCACACCCTGTTCATGTGCAGTGAGTGATGGGAAATCTGATATCTCTATGCTCCTGGGAGACCTGTGTTATTAGCCCAGCCGTCACGGTAAAGTGAAGTTGTGCATCACTGTACGAGAACTGATTATGCCAATATCACTCCCTACAAGGCCAGTGCTCGTCCACTGAAGCAGAGACGGAATCGGCTGATTGCTCAGCACATCTGGGGAAGGGCCGCTCAGCTAGTGTTGAAAAACCAGTTTGTCTTCCTCGTAACTAGTTTTCTGTTGGCATGTCATTTTTACTTTTGAATACACAAAATACTGTTGGCTCTTACAAATCAGCTCAACATACAAACTCTTAGTCCCCAAATGCTCAAATTGTGTGTGTGTGTGTGTATGTGAAAGACAGACATGTTTAATTAGTACTAGTTTTTAATTTCTATCTTTCTTTAGAGTTTAATAATTCTTCCAATGTATTTTTATGTTAGAGCAATGTGTTTTAAAAGAAGTCAGTTTGAAGCTTGTTATGAAACTAGTAAAAATTTCTTGAGATAATGAGAGAAATTGATAATGACCTGACATCTTGTAGAGCTGGGGGCACATATGTCATGTCTTCCTAAAATACTCAGAGAAATATGGCAAAGCATATGATACTACTACTCTAGTCCCACACAGTAGCACATGTACTAGGCATATGATATGCCAGATGCTTATTTAATGTATCAGTTTTACTCTGATATTTTACTATATGTATATTAAGTTTTTAGTATTTATGTAAATCTAACATACATTTATTTATGTTATAGAATATTATTATACTTTATCCAATTATATTTTTGTTAGGTAGATGTAAAAAAACCTTAGGTTTAAATTCTCTTGTTCATTTAATGAGCCTCTGTTGCATGAAACCAATAAATCACACTTTGCTAATAGTGATCTATGTTAGGGAATAGTCGGTAGGACTTTACATGATATAAAATTGCTAGCCCATCAATTAATAATGGTTGAAACTGGGCAATTGGTACATCAGGGTTTATTATAATAATCTCTTGCTTTTTATATTTTTGAAATCATCCATGGTAGAAAAAAATAAATAAATATCTATCATTTAAGAAACACTGTATGAGCCCTGATTAGCATAACTCAGTGGATTGGGTGTGGGCTGCAAACCAAAGGGTTGCTGGTTCGATTCCCAGTCAGGGCACATGCCTGGGTTGTGGGCCAGGTCCTCTGCAAGGGGCATGCGAGAGGCAACCACACATTGATGTTTCTCTCTTTCTCTTTCTCCTTCCCTTCCCCTCTCTCTAAAAGATAAACAAAGATTTTTTTTTAATTTTAAAAAATAAAATTGGGGACCTAAAATATATAGAGAGTTTAAATAACTTGCCTAAGTTCACACAGCTAGTGATCATTAGGGCCATCCATGGTGTATATACTCTGAACAGCTAAATAAAAGGGTCTGGAACTCAGAGGAGATTCTGAAGTGAAACTATAAATACAGTAATCCATGTAGATCACAGTTAATTCCTTGAGAATAGATGAGATTACCCAGAGAGGTACTGTCAAAAGAACAAGAGAGCAGAATACAGCGTCAAGGCCTAGAGAATTCCAAAATCTAGAGATTGGGTATTTGAAAATAAAACAGAGAAGGCTGAAAGGAATTTTGAAAGAAGCTAAAAGAGAAGCAAAAGGTTTCAGTATTAGAGATTTCAGAAATGGTTGGTTCAACAATCAAAAAGCTATCAGCTTTGTGAACGTTGCTTAGACGTTATAACATGAGAGCAGAAAAGACAAGAGCAGGTACCTGCAGTGACAGGATAAAGCCAGGTTGCAGTAGAGGTACAAAAATGGGGGAGAAAGTGTAGTGTTTTGTTTTTTAATTGTGGCTTCGTAAGGAGTAGAGGCTTTTTGGCTTTGTTTAGTCCTGCATTGAGAGGTGGATTCAGAGCTTGATGGACATGAAGTGATATATGAAGAAACATGGTGTGAGTGTAAATTTAATAGACAATTTAGAATCCATTGCTTGATGAGCACATCAGGGAAAATAACATGATTTTTTCAGAGATAACACTATAGACACTCTAATAGTAAAAAGTTGGTGTTTTCAAGTCATAAAAAGGAATTCATCCAAACTGTCTAATAATGAGAGGCATACATTGGGAAGATATACAACAGAAGATAAGGTGACTTTGGTGATAAAACTAAAACTCCCCTCATATATTGTAAGTTGAAAGCCTAAGTTTTAGAAAAAGGTATATCCCAAATTTCCTCGATGCTTACAAAAGATAAGTATGTGAAATGTGCTTTGGTAACAAGTTTTAAAGATCATTCATTCAGTTAAAATTTTCCATCGGAATTTTACATTAAAATATCTGAGTGGCAATAAGTTGACCAGATAAGATTAATTCAGTATAAAGCTCATGGGCTTGCACTGTTTTAAAGAATACAACACATCTATTTCCATAGAATACTTTCAATTACTGTATGGGACAAATACTACTAAATTTGGCACAAACTAAAACCTTTGGCTATTTAGTTTTTCTATGTAAGAATTCTTTGGTCATTGAGAAATTGCAAAAAAAGCTTCCTATATAGAAGCTTATAGCTTTGAATATATCATCAAATTGTATGCCTACCAGAAATAGATTATCTTCATTTTTATTTTATGAATCTTTGGTGACAGGTTGTTCTAGCTCAGAAGTCAAAATAATTTACATGGCAGATTACAAACTGCTAAAATATATTTATATGTAATTAAAAGTAATAAAAGTAACTTACATGAAATGTTTATATATACAGATATAATCAGGCATGATAACATACAATACCTTTCATCAGTGCACTGTCAAATTTCAGTTTAAAAGAGCAACATTCTATTTTCCAGACTTACATTTTGAGAAGATAATAACTTTACAATGTCCATCTCATCTCCCTCTCTCTGTTTGAAAAGCACTTGATTATAGAAAGTTCTAAGATATTTTAATTTTGTGTTTTGCACACATATATATATTTGGACAAGATATGACAAGTGCATTAGCTTAGTATTATTTGTTAGACACTGAAATTTACATTAACTTTTTTCGGATTCTACATATATTTTAGTATTCTACAAGTCAATATCAAGTTATAAAATGCATATATTTCGTTCACTTTTGAATGATGTTGCAATTATAGTAAAGTATGTTCTAGATGAAATTATTTTTAAAAAATTGTTCTGACAGGTAAATAATTGGAAATCTGGCACATATAGGACCTGATCCCATTAGCAGTTCTCAGCCTCAACTTAGGGTGCTCCATAATTACAGGGCAACAGTATATTGCTTTCCAATCAGGTTTTTGTTCCAAAATAGATTTAGGTTGCAAGCCTGAATTCAGATAATGGCAGCTTGACTATATTAAAAACATTTACAATGCTTGAACTGAAGGCAAGATAATACATTTCATTTTCAAATATTTTGTAATCATAGAAATCATTCAAAACAACAGTTGCTTATTCTCTTGAGGGTAAGAAATTTTGTAATGGAACAATTCAGGAAAGTCTATGGACTTGTTTCTTAATATGATATTTTTGATTACCTCTTATATCACATCCAGATTAGCTAAATAGAAGAAGCTAACCTGCTTCGGGGTAGGCTGGAGGGAATTAATATGACATGCTGTGGGGTCTTTGAGGGAATCCTCCATGCTCTAGCAAGTGTGGGGGGGGGGTGGGCAATGCAAGCCATAGATTAAGGCATTTTGGCTTAAAAAAGTAGTTTCCAAATGCCATACATTTGAAAACTCAAAAAAGGAAGAGGTTTATATTAGAAATTATTTAGGCCTGGAAAAAAAGAATGAGTAGATAACTATTTAAACCTTTTTAATGTTTATTAAAGAGAATCAAACTGCCCTCCCACTGAGAATGAAAACAAAATCAATCATGAACTTGAGTATGAAAGAGTTGTTATATTTTTAAGTTCTTTCAATAGGAAGAATTGAAATATATATGAGGAAGAATCAATAAATAGGTTATGAAACATTTTCTCTGCATTAATCAACATATTGATATTTTAAGCATTTATTGTGCCCATATTAAATTATTTTTAATTGCAGGTTATATTCAGAATAAATTATTTATAAAATTAGAAACAAAATACTTTAATTTAACATTAAAACAAAGTGGCCTTTTACAAACATCTTAAATTTTAATGAGAAGATTATACAGAGTGAGACAGGAAGTGAAATGTTTGTTAAGAACACTTTTTTAATTTTAAAATATGGAAGGATTTTTATAATTTTTTTTGCAAAATAATATAGCCAGAATTTTCTTTGTGATCTGGGATAAACATTTAAGCATATAGTTGTAAAATGCCCAGTAAAAATGCTATTATTTGTACTAAAATCTCTAATATTTTTCTTTGAGTGAAAGTAAGGCTTAAAAACATCAAAATAACATTTCCATTAATTCCAGTCCCTCTGGGAATACCAAAAGTAGATTTTAAAAATAACTTAGCAAATTGTACCAATATATCTTCCTTTTATCAAGAGCATTTAAAAGTGATAATAACAGTTAAATATATTCACTGTTTTCTCATTTAATACTTAATAACAACTCTTGAGATATATATTATAATACTCATTTATAGAAAGGGGAACCCAGGATTGGAGCAGGTAAGTAACCTGGCCATACTCCCCAGAAAGTAATGGAGCAAAAACAGTAGGAAATTCATCAAATAAATCTCACCGTCTTTTGCAACCTGCATATGTTTTTTTCCAACTCTGTAGATTGCTTGAATATCTCTTTCCTTTTTTTCTTTCCTTTCCTTTTCTTTTTCCTTCTCTTCTCTTCCTTTTTCTCTTTTTCTTTTCCTTTTTCTCCTAATTAGTTTGAGGTCATATTGTAAAGAGGCATAACCAAAGAAGAAAGAAATAAAGATATACTATTAATCTGATTTTTCTTTCTTGTAATAATTGCATTTACTTACATTCATTCACTCAGTAAATATTTAATATGTGCACAATATCTGCAAGGAAATCTGCTAGATATTGGAGATAGGTCAATAAAAGACATGGTGCTTGTTCTCAGAGACCTTAGCATAGAGGCTAATAAACATATAATGCACTGTGAGTACTATCACAATAGGGCAGATACAAGAATTCACACTAAGATCAAAGTGAGTATAGAAACTGTAGTAAGTCAGTGGCCATTAGAGATTACAACAGGGATGCTACAGAAATGTAATGTTATTTAACCTAGATGCATTCAACGTGTCTTCAAAAAGGATAGACACTGAAAGATATAAAATTTTAACGGTGGTTTATCACTAATGTTACTTGTTCTCACAAGTGGTAGACCAGGTAAAATAAGAAATTTACTGGTTTATCTAACTATAGTTCTAGAGTAAACTGTTTCACTTTGGCTTGATCCTGGATATCAAGTGATATCTTTAGGATGAAGTTCATCCCTCTATTTTTAGATTCTGCTTCCTTGATATTGGTTCACTCCTTTACATATTGGTCAGATGTGGCCCCTGCTCTACATCCTCACTTGTTCATGACTTATGGGAAAAAGAATAGGTCAACTTCCTGAGAGCTCAAAGAGAAAACCTTATGTGAGTTATATTGGTTCTTATGGGCCTGTTCCTGAATTAACCTTTGTGGTAATGGTGAAGGAATAATCTAATTGTCTTAGCTTAGACCATAGGTCCTATCCCTTGAACAGAAAAATTAAATAAATTTTGTTTAAGATATTTGCACTCAAATTGGAGGGAGGGCATTTATTGCCTCAAAATTCAATTAGTATAATAAAATCACAGTACAACGGAATATTAACTATATGGAAAAATATATGTAAGTTCTCTTCAAGAAGTTACTTCTAAGCAGTGGTGATATGAATGTTTTTATTTAAAAAATTATTTATAGGATAAAATAAGGGAGAAATTGAGCCACCATCTATGGAGAGAATATTTAAATATTTTAGAAAAGCAACTCAACATTGGATAATGTAATGTAATATTGGCCCCCAAAAGAAAATGAAATTATAGATTTCATTCATTTAAACATTATGTCTAGAATAAAGAATGAAATTCTTCCATCATACTTTATAGAATTAGAATCTCATTGGAACAAGAATCTTTAATTTTAGCAAAGATCTTTTGAAACTAGTTGATATTCAGAAGAGAGTACTTTGGGACTGTGAATATATAGCACAGAAACAAGAAACCAGGGACAACATCAAAGTGATATTCATAACTTCAAAGTACTCTCCTACTTAGGTATGCTCACTCTTTTATTACCCATTAATATTAGCACTCAATAGTCAAACTTAGAAGAAGACAAAGTGGAATGTTCAAGATTATACAGAAAATATTTATAGTCAGTACAGTCTACCATTTCAAATACTCAAGCAAAAAAATAAGTAAGTAAGCATGTCTCTGGGATTTGTTGAGGAAAATCCTATAAGAAAAATAATTTGCACTGCCTGGTGTGGCTCAGTGGGTTGGTCATCATGCCATAAACGAAGAAGGTTGCTGGTTTGATTCCTGGTCAGGGCACATACGTGGCCAGGTTCCTGACTAGGGGCATGCAAGAGGCAAATGAACCGTGTTTCTCTCCCTCTCTTTCTCCGTCCCTTCCCCTCTCTCTAGAAATAAATAAAATCTTACAAAAAAAAAAAAAGAACAAGTAAGCTAAAGTAAAAAGGACTTATATGACAATATTTTTCCAAAACTATGTATCAGGCTAAATTAAACTAATGTCTGGATTTTTTTAACTTTTGAAATGAAGCTTTTTGTTAACATGATTTCATATTTGGCCATTTGTCAAATTCTCTTACCTGATTAAAATAATGTCTGGTCAAGAGCTGATTTCAGGAAGTGAGGTCACAGTTTATGTTAACTGTCTATAACCTAAATTCATACTTTCTCTCCTGTCTGTCTACTGTAGCATAAAATATTGTTCTAAATCTAATCAGAGCATGTTTTATTAATGTCTGCATAATGCCAGGACACTATAAAAAAGGAAATAAATATATAACATATATGAAAGAATGATTAATTGCCCTCAGGGTAAAGAAATGTTTTGAGACATCTCAGTAGGAAAACTCCAATGACAATAGCTTAAGGTAGGAGGGACAATATAACAATTATTTATGATGCAAAAGACAGGGGGGAAAGCTTGTAGACAACAGAAGTTTGCAGCTGGAAAATAAGAATTGTGATTAAGTTTTAGGGAGTTTGCTTAAAACTTCCTAAAGTAATTGAAGGAGGCATGGATGAGCATATATAATACTTACCTAATTAAAAAAGTCTCTTTTTGTCAAAAAATAATTTCACTCAGGAAAAAGAATGTAGCAATTATGTTAGTCACTGCCCATATCCTGTTAGCTATGTTAATCTCAAAATATAAGGTCAAAAAAATGAACAAATGGAAAGGCTAATGCTAAAATACCTCAGAGGCAGAGGCAGATAAAAATAATTGTCCTGAAAGGCATTAGGCTGATGTAGAGGTGGGTGGGCGCATGCTCAAGTTATAACACATCACAGGGCAAAAAAAAAAAAAAAAAAAAATCACCATGGCACTAAGCATGCAAGTCTCTCAATAGAATATGATGAAATACTTTGGCCTGTTCTTCCCTAAAAGTGTATATATTCACTAAGGTTCTTAGGAATGTATACTGTTTCTTATTTTTGCTACTCTGTGCCCCCATGCAGTGCAGACTCAGGGGACATTTGTAAAGTAAATGCTGAGCCTTTTGGAATAGTGCTGCCTAACAGTTCACTTTTCCCTTTCTGAGACTACTGTTTCCAAATTGTTCCCCCTTTTCAATCCTCCCTCACCTTTTCACCCCTTTTGTCTATCAGCTGAATACCTTGCTTCTTAGTTCCCTTATAAAATAAAAATTAGAAGACAGCTCTCAGGAGCTCTGATCGTCAAATCCACTAATATCCTTCAGTTCTCTCTTTATATCCTCTACCTGAATACAATACAATACAATACAATACAATACAATACAATACAATACAATACAATACAATACAATACAATACAATACAATACAATACAATACATTGTTAAAATGTTCCTACTTACAGGGGCAACTGTTACACTTGTGCAAATATGCTTTGCCTCTCTGCTAACTCAGGAATATTTCTCCAGCAATATTCTCCTCTGTAAATGTATTTGACTTCATCTGCTGGTCATTTGGAGCAGCATACAATGTGCTACATATCATTTTTTAAAATATTTTTTACAAATGCCCTACTGTTAATGGTGCATCCCTCACAGAAACTGACTCATTTCTCAGATCCCTCTTAGAGCTCAACCGTTCATGAGTTGTCAACTCTCTTCTTCCATTCTCTTTGTGTCTGCTGCATTCAGGCCTTCACCCCCACACAACTCTTGTCAAGGCTGCTCCTGACCTCCACATCACCAGAGCCAAACATTAATTCTCAATTCTCAAAGAGCATTTGACGGCCAGTCCCTTCTTCTTCACTCATACACTTTGACAATATTTTTTCCTTTTTATCTTCTCTGGTCACTCTTTTTTGGACTTTTTTTTTCTTTCTGGCTGCTTCCCTTTCTTTCTGGCATTTAAAAGTAGAAGCATCTAGACCTTGAGTTTATGTCTCTTTCTCTGTACTCACTTCCTGTTACCTTGTAGAATCCCATGACTCTAATACTATCTTTAAGATAATGAGCCCCAGTTGTATGTCAAAGCTCTGATGTCTTATTAAACTCCACATTTAGATATGCACTTGTTTACTCTACATATCCATTTAAATATGTATTAGACATTACCAAATTAATATGGTTTGCAAAAAACAAACTCAAATGTTCACACATGTACATCCACACAACCTTATATGTGTTTGCTATACTCCTTTTCGTATCATTAAATTATTACATCATTTTTTTTGCATAGAAACAAATCTACATAGTTATCCTTAACTCCTTTTTTTTTCTTCTTCTCCACCTATTATTAAATATTGTCACTTTCACCTTGAAATATGTTTAGTAGTGCATGCTTTCTCTCTGTCTTCAAGGACCACCCCAGCTTAAGCACCATCATCTCTTGCATCCATAGATAAGGTTATAATAGAACTGCAATAACAATTACTCTCAAAATGTCAGCAACTTTGACAGTTTATTTTTTGTTTATGCTATGTATTAGGAAGGGGCTCTTCTCATCATAGCTGCTCAGGTTCTCAGGCCAGTGGAGACCTTACCTCCATCTGGTTCCACTTCTGCAGAGGCTTCCATCTCACTCAGAGTAAAATCTCAGATCTCTGCAATGCTGTAAAAGGCTCTTCGGGAACCCATGGCTGAAAATAACTCTAAGGCAGCATTTCTCATGCAGCAAGATCATTAATTGAGGTTCTGACCACATGTCCTTTATACTTCTAATTATTTGTTTTTGGAACATGTTTCTTCCATTTTAATAAAACCTATAGTTTCAGCATTTGAGTTTGACAAGTATGTGTTTTTGGAACATGTTTCTTCCATTTTAATAAAACCTATAGTTTCAGCATGTGAGTTTGACAAGTATGCAAATTTTAATTTGCCGTTTCAACTGAATTGCAGCCTTCACTCAAATTTCATTGAAATGACAGCCATAAACAATGTGTGAGGTTTTTAGCTAGCAAGTGGTATTAAAAAAATAACAGACAGAAATCTAATTAATGTATGATTTTTTCTTTTTTATGGGTCCAGCAGAATTAAGGGCTGCTTGAATGTGGTTGGTAGGGCAATAATATGGATGTAATAATTTCTAGTTTTAATTTGAATATTTCACCTAAAATGACATATGGTGTGCTTGAGTGTGTTATTGTTATGTTACACAGCCATATGCTTATGATTTTGTAAGAAAAGAGGGTGCTATTTCTGGCAGGCCCTGTATAATTCATATTTAAAAGGCACAATTTCAAATTTGTTATAAAATGGTTACTGTGAAAGAATTTGGCCTTGATAAGAAGACATGACGATGTTAAAAGAAAAGAAATAGACCAGAATGACCATTTAGAAATGGAAGGGGGAAGAGTTAAAGACCAGGCTGGGAAGCAAGTCCTGTTCAGTTTGATATTTTGTAGCACTAGGAATACAGTGTCCTTCTGTGCCATTGAATCCAGTTCAGTACAGTATATAAATATGATGAATTAAAAACCAATATTTTTGCCAGAAGAAAAAATATATCAATAAAAACTGTCAGTAGGCTGTTAAAATTTTTCCCTCTGGAATTTCCCCTTTTTTTCCTATCCTGTTCTTTTGCTGAATGGCTCTTCCCTTGATCTCTAATGACGTGGCTCAAATAAAGGTTCAAATCATCATCACTGATGCACCTGCCACTCCACCCTAGTAAGCGCACATGACCAGAACTGGAGCATTGTCTACAGACTTTTTAAAAAGGACAAAAAGAAGATGATTTCTTCTTCTTTGGTGGTAAATTAGGTAATGTGAATCCAGGAAGTGCTATTGATTACAGTTATACCCTTATTGTGACAGCCAGTCTTGAAATACTTGATAAAGAGGCAGAGAAAAAAATGATAGAATTTTAATGCATTTCAAGCCTGGGATCCAGTTACCCTTTGAAACCACTCTTCTTCTGACCTCTTGCTATTAGGTTACACCATTTAGTTATTTCCTCTGTTTGTCAAAGTTATTTTATGCTGAGATTTCGTCATTTCCAACCTAAATGTTCATTATCAAATGAAACCTCCATACAGGTTTAGAATAGTTATAGCAATTTAAAATCAATTAAATCATTGAGGTAGACAAATTATCAAAATTTTGTGTTTGATAGATCTCATCTTGCTGCATGAATTTTGGTAAGAGAAAGATAATTCTTCTCTAACGTTTGTTCATAAACGTTTGTTATATGGTGGCCTGCTTTAGAGAGTAAATATATATATATGTATAAATGTGAGTATGTATATATTTATATTCAGACTTAGAAGAGAAAGTATCTTCATCAATTTGGTAATTAAAAAAATGATGATTAAATACAGGGTAACTTTCATTTGTTTTATTGTGCAAATAAAGTAGAGAACAAAACCCAAACAACACTTTTATTTTTATTCTGAGTTGAAACTTGCCTTTCTATTTTACTTTCAATTTGAAAAGATATTTTATAGCTGGAGTATAAAATTAACATCATGTTTATTTTTCCAAACTATTAATAATCATCCCTAGACAAATTAGAGATATTGCAACATACCATAATGCTGTTGAATTTACTAGTTTCTATAGTAATTGCAGTTAAAAATAACCTACTATCCTTCATTACACAGTAATCTATAATTTATTCCTGTTATATCTTTTTGCTTTTTTTCCCTTAACAACCCCTTGAAACACACATATCTTCTCCATTATAATCTGTGGTATCTATTAGAGATCCAGGTTTTAAAACTTATAATAATTGTCATTATTGAGACAAACAGAAAATAATGAGAAGGGCTTGTAATCTAGAATTTAGCCTTAGGTAATAAGTACTGAAGACAGCAAATGTTTCCGTTGTTAGGCTTAAGTCTTATGACTTAAACTTGCACAAATTTATTCAACTATTTTTACCTTAAATTACTACTTATGTATATTGTAAACGGTAGTGCTCTGCCATTATAATTGTCATGTAAAGGTCATTGGAACTTTGTCAGTTATTTTAAAAATATTTGGAGAGCCCAGTTGTTTGTGGGGATCATTTTAGTTCTTTGATTTATGACAACGAATTCCATTCAAACTAGTAAAAAAATAGATTCATTGGTTACTTTTCTTGGCAGTTCAAAGGGGTGGAATAAAGGATGTTGTCATGGCTTTTACTTTTGATTTATCCTTTCTTATTTCTCATCATCTCACTGCTTCCCTGTAATCTTGTGTAATCTCTCTATGCCTTGTAGCAAGATTACTTTTGTAAGCCTCAGTCTTACTTTGTCTTTAAATACTGAATCACAAGGAATAATATGTAATTCAAAATTCCCAGGGAATATTCTGATAGGTCAGCTTGAGTTCAACTGAGTAACATGTTCACTCCTGTGGCTTAGTGCCCCTGAGAGGGACAACATATTTTAGGTGGAAAGACAACGGAGGAAAACCTGGAGAGAAAGGATTGTGAGGAATAGTGAAAAATGACATGAGGAAGCCAGGTCTTGATTGGAAAGATAGTGGCCATGATTAGCCTTGAGGGTACACCTAGGTAATTCATACTTCATTTGATAGTACATAGCCACTGAAGGTGTAAAAGCAAGGACTGACATGATCATATATACACTTAAAAATATTAGCCTCTCAAATTTGGTCAGGGGAGAGAGAGGAAGAGAAATACTAGTTAAAAAGCTATTTTAATAAACTTTATAGAGTTAAAATCTATTCATTAAAATAGCACTGGTGAGAAGTTAGCAGGGCCTGATCCAATGTGGTACATCAGGAGGAGATAGTCATTCCAGTCATTATAGAAGAAATTGCCACTACCTGGCAACTGAGATCCAGAGCAAGGGGGAAAAACATATTAGTATGTATTTAGATGAGTTTTCAACGCAAAAAATTCCCCAGCGAATTTGAGATTTCATCTGTTTCTTCACTTTTAACTACACGAAGAATGTTGTTAGTAAATGAATATGAAAGGATCAGAGGAAAATGGATCTATTTTTGTCATGATGACTTTTTAAAAAAGTTTTCATGTTAGTATTTAAACTAGTTAAGTTGATGCTGTTAAATAATGTTTAATGTTTTGGGAAACCCAAATAATATTTTCTTTTTCCCATTTGTTGGCAACATTAATTTTTCATCAATTTTTAAAGTGGTTACTTTGTTAATCAGGTTGTCCCTAGGAAGAAAAAAGAAAAAGATAAGAGAGACCTTACCTGTTTTGTTCACCTTAATATCATGGGGGTCCAGAATGAGTAATCCTAAAATGTGCCTCAATGGTACACAGAATAGTTTGAGCAAAAGGTAATTTTAGCTTCAGTCTCAGAAGAAACTTCTGCCACCCCTTCCTTTACTACCTACAAGAATTTGAATTAGAGGCCTTTCCCGTAAGAGATCATCACAGATAACTCTTTTTGACCTATGTGAAATGCAAGGCAAACTTCTGTTTACTAAAGGTCTGCTTTTCTTACCATCCTGCAATGACCTTTTGAAATCGCCAAGGAACCTTACCTCACCCCTGTATCAGGATGTCTTGTGTACGTACCTCTATCCCTCTGTCTACGTCTGAACTTCTCATGAACACAAGGTCTCTGACTCTCTCATGCTTATGGGGTTCCCAAGTGCACAAGATTTAATTCGATCTTCTCCTGTCAATCTGTCCCCTGTTGATTAGACTGTTCAGCCAGCCACAAAGAACCTGGGGAGGGAAAGGGGACTTTTTCCTCTTCCCCACAATATCTAGCACCTAAAATAATGCCACTATAAAGCAGATGCTGAATATGTTCACTGAATAAAGGAAGTATTTTCTGTCAAAAGAGAAGTGTTTTCAGTTTTATGTTCTTTAAAAGGATTTGCCTCCTCTCCGTGAATTCTCCATTTTCAGGTTGCCTTTTTCTTTTCACTTTTGTTCATTGTGGTCATGTAGAGAAAAACTAAGTATTGTATTCCCAGTCTACTGTGCTGTATGTGGAGTCTTAATTAGCTTTTCAAACACATTGCAGATAAAACCTATTAATCCTCTGACCTTCACTGAATTCAAAAGTTTCTGTGTTAATTGTTTTGAGAGAATAATAGACAGTTTTTCTATTAGAAAATTCCTGGTATCTCTTCCAGGAAAACAGCAGAACCAGGAAAAGGACTTCAAAGGATGCTGGTTTCTGAGCTGCCGTCCTTTGCCATTATTAATGACAAGAGAGATACCTCCAAACTTAATGGAAACCATCTGTTTTCTTAAAAATCATTACCCTTTAAAAATTATTCTAACCAAAAATAGAACAGGTGAAATTAGGTCACTTGTGATAGCTATAATTTTATATGAAAAGTATAGGAGTAAGAAACTAATGTTAATAGCTTACCTATTATATTCTCACCATTTTGTTTGTATTATCTTAAAACTTCAAAATCCCCCTTTAAATTAGATTTGACCAATCACGTCAATATTTGTTTCTGCTTACAATGTTTTCATCACTCAGCTAGGTACTGAAGATAAACTGATGAAAATCACCACCCACATTTCACTGAGGAGCAAACAGTCACATATTCATTTGTTTTTAAGAGTGAAAGTCCCTTGTGTTTATACAAGAAGGGATCATTATTTGAACTCTGTTCTCTCTTATTCGAAAACCAGGGTCAAAGCTTCAAGTGATCATTAACAGCTGGGAGGGGAAGGTTGCTTTAGGGTCACCCAAAGTCAAGACGACATACATAAGCGTTTGCATCTGTTGTACTGGTGTAATTATTGATTACTCTTCCATTCATTCTCTAAAGTATCTATTATAGGCAATTGCAACCCATCTAGGCAGGTTTTAAAATTATGCCTTCTCAGAAATTTAGATTTTATCATTCCTCAGAGATTACAATTCAGTTGACTTGGTATGTAAAATACAGACCTGAAGTTTAAAAATGGGCCTTGGGTGATTCCGCTGCCAACCAGGTGTTTTACTCAGCTTGTACTGCCATTGGAAAACACCAGGGAGTGGGTGGCTTAACAACAGACAGTTATTTCTCACAGTTCTGTAGACTATCAGATGTAAGGTCAAGGTTCCCGGCAAGGAGGTTTCATCCTATGGCTTCTTCCTCTGGCTTTTCAGGGGCCATCATCTTACTGTGTGATCACATGGCCTTCCCTCAGTGCGTACACATGGAGAGAGAACATCTGTGTCTCTTCTTACAAAAGCACTGACACCATCAGACCAGGCCTCCACCTTCATAACCTCATCAAAACCTCTTTATCTTGCAAAGGCCCCATCTCCAAATACCAACACATTGGAGGGTAGGGGGACACCACCTTTCAGTCCACAGAAAATACTCATTACGGCTTATAAAAGAATTAGACATGAGCAGAGACATAGAATACTCTGCTGGGAGTCAGAAGCCTGAGTGCCAAGTCTAATCCTGCCACTGGCTATTGCGGTCAAGCATGTCCCTCATTATTCCAGGCTTCTGGATTAGCATCCAGGGCTCTCTGTGAAGGTCAGCGTTGAGGCCTGGGGTAAAGAGACTGTCGAACTGCATGAGACTCCACCAGCACCTCCATGGGACTTGGACATGTGTGAAGGGGTATTCTCATTGATGATCACTGCTTACATAGTGGCAATTTTGGTGGTGGAAGAATGCCATCAACATTGCTTATTTTTGGAGCAGGGTGAAAGGAAGGTTGAAAAATTAGGTACATGATCCTTCATTTCTCTCTCTAAATTTAAATATTAAAAAAAACCCTTTGGAAAAACTTATGACTGGAAAAAATATATAAAACTTAGCAACTTCTGGATTAAATAACTATCTGTTAGCTGCTTAGTTTAACTGCCTTCCCTGCACCCACAATATATGAAACAACAGCTAACGACATGGTCGGTGATATGAGCATAAACTGAATTTTTTAAATCTCCTTCCTACAGAGCTGCTGGAGAACAGTAGTGTGAATATCCACCCTTCTTTCCAGCTGGCTTGTATTTCTAAACCAGGGAAATCACTGTCACACTTACTCTGCCACTTAATGACGAGCCGCCTATGGTCGACGTGATTACAGCATACGCATGTTAGTATCTGAATCCCGCTTCCATTTGTGCATTACACCTACCCTGTTCTGGATGAGTAATTTTACTTGTGAGAGCTAAATAAACAAAAGGTTGAATTTATCCTTGGACAAAAATAGCTGCTCTTACAACGTGATTTCAGGGCTGAAATGGTTCAGATCATTGTCCTTGGTGTCTTTGCTTAACAAAGGCAGCTGGGAGGGGTTGTGAGTCTCAGAGGTGGAATAGAGCGATTGCTCTGTTGGAAGGAAAGTGATCCTCTGGCTGGTTCTTCTTTGTCCAGAGGGCATATACTGTAAAATGAGAAACCAGAAAGGTGGTAGGTGCAGTAGGCAGTTTGGCATTGAACACATTAGGGAAGTATTTCTCCTTTGTGCCCCTTGCCAGCTCTCTTTTAGCATAGGTTGAATGCAAGTGCTTTGCCTTTGACATTGTGCATTTAAATGCCAGCCCATGCAATTTACAGTACAAAAGGGCAAAGATACATGGGGGAATGAGAAAAATTCTTTTTCCCTCTTCTCATTGGTTGACCTTTCTGGTTCTGCTTTATATAGACATTAAAGGAATCCCTATGACCATATTTCTGATCTTCAAAACAATCATAAAAATAACTTCTCATACAATGTTATTTATATACACTGCTCTAACCTTCATGCATTAAAATATAAAGAATAATTTTCACCCCTGGGCCTGAACATCAAAAGCCATGCCTATTTCAGGTGAAAGTAAAATCAAATTGCATTCCGTGATTTTCATGATAGATGTCAGAAAATTAATATCTGAAAAAAATATGTAAAACTGAAGTGATAATTTTACATATAAAACTTTAAACCAGTAACACTTGAATCTGACTGTTATGTTTCACATGCTTACCTCCAGTTAATTTAGAGAATTTCCAATTTTAATAAATGATAATATAATAACTTTATGAAACAGGTACAAAAGGAAACACAAAATAGAATGAAAATGACATTGGCGACATGCAAATCCGCATTCTTGATAAATTATTTATGTTGATTTAATGATTCTTTAATTCTCCCTAGATGTCCGTTCATCTACTCACTCACTCATTTTTAGTTCAGCTATTGCTTCCTACTATACCAGCAATGCTTCTAGGTGCTAAAGCAAAATTGCCAAAAGACCCAGTCCTTACCCTTAGGGAACTCCACAGTCCAGTGAAGAAAACAGACACAGAGATGCATAAGATCCTGTCTGGGAGTGGTAAGTGCTGGAAAGAACTGTGAAGGAAGGAGATAGAGGGTAAGGAAGTTACTGTTTTCTGTGATGTGGACTGGAGAGGCCTCGGCAGAGTTTCTATCTGAGCAGAGATTTGAATGAAGTGAGGGGGTGAACTGGGCATACACCCGTGGAAAGAGGTCCATGGAAAGAAAAGAGGAAATGATAATACCCTGAAGGTAAAGGGACAAGAAAAGAAGCAGTATGGCTGGGGTGGCTTGATGAAGAAGGGAGTGGTAAGAAGTGAGGTCACAGAGGTGTGAGAGCTGGGTCATAACATGTTTTTATCCCAAGTCAGGTGGGATGCTTTCAAAGGATCTGAATACAGATCAGTTTAAGCAACTGCAAAATGAACAAAATTAGAAGAAATGGTAAAAAAATTTCTCATGTCCTGTGTTGGCTAGAAAAGTTGTTTAATTCACCACTTGCTCTGTCCCTCTATCTGGTGGCACTGTAGTCACTGAATTTTGCATATGAAATTCTCTTCAGAAAAGGAAAATGCTACTGCCACCTGCTGACCAAAGTTACAAACATCATTCTGTATCTGAGTTATTTGCAAAACTGAAAGCATCTAGGCTTTCAGTAACATTCATTGTCCTGGGTAAATGTATCTAATGAGTACATATAAAGCTAAATAAATTTAGAAACCTTTCTAAAATATTGACTGATGCTATTCTGTGTTTTGTGCAATCTCCCAGTTTTAGTCCAACAAATAGTCATTTTTGTCTATGTACATAATTCCATTCATGTAGCAGGTATTAGATAAATTCTTGTTCAACTGAAAGAAATCTAATCTATATTCATCAGTGAGGTGCCATCCACCTTTCTTAAGTGTATGACTACAATCACCTCCAATCCAGAAAAGAACCACATTATATTCCATTTATTGTAATAGCTATCGTGGCTGTGTGATTACGTGGCTAACACATTGACTTCTTTTACATAGTGTTCACCTAATAAATATAAGTGAATGTACAGGACAGAGATAACTATGTTTTAACATTACACAGAAATGTATCTCAAGGCCTGAGGACTTGGGCTGCCTGGATGAGTCTTGGATTAATTGTGACTAAAAGTTTGTGGCTGAAAATGTTTCATTTGCAGAGACACTAACAGTTCTCGAATGAGAAAAATGTAGACAAGATACCTAGCACAGTGTCTAGCATGTCACACACAGTCAATACATGGTTATTATTTTTAGCATTGTTTTGAGGTTTGTTTGTGTACTGATTGATATGCTGAAAACCACATCATATCTGCTGGAAAAGTCACGTATGATATAATAACAAGTAGCTGGTGAGGAAGATGTAGTCTGACCATTCAAATAAACATTTGACTGGATACCTTTTTTGTAGTAAGTACTATTCTGTAATACCCTACAAACAGTACCAAGACATATTAAAAAACCCGTGAGGCCAAGTCTCTGGGTGTTTAATCACTGTATTTCTAGTTCCTAGAGTGGCATATGGTCCAGAGTAAATGATCAATTAGCAGTTGCTGAATGAGTAAGTGGGTGAAAAAGGGCTTAAGTATTGAAATTATCTGATTTTATCTCTTATAGTCACATACTATTAAAAAAGGTACTTGATATATATTGAAGTTTCTGTATGCATGCAGTTATATGCAGAACTGAAATGATATTCAAAATTATATTTTGTCACTATATGTTACATAAGAGAATAATGTCAGTAGTAATGTTACTTTAGTGTTCTCATGTTTCAACAGTAATAAAAGGACTTCTGCATTACTAATTGGGAACAGCGGAGTGAAGGGGGAAATGGGACAATTGTAATAGCATAATCAATAAAATATATTAAAATAAAAAATACTTAAATAAATAAATAAAAACCAAAATAACCAAAAAGAAAAAAGAAATACATGGACCTGTGCAGCAACAGCAAGTCCAATTTATCTGCTGGAGAACTAGACACCAGAGAAGTGTCATGGGTGGTGTTATGCTAGATTAATTTACTAATATCTCCTTTTCATATAAGCAAATTAAAGCCTATGGCAATGAGGGGATATTCCAAACACACAATTTGGAGGTGAGCAGAGTCAGTTTTTGTTGAGAAGGTGCCCGGTGTTCACATAGCAAAACATGACACTAGGATATGTTGAATGGTATTGAATGCCTTGTAGGTGATTGGATAGCTAGTCATGTAAATAGTTCCACATGGAAACTCAGTACCAGGGACAATATGGGACACTTCTGCTGGACCCTGGAGGTGAGCAGCCTCCTTAGGGACAAGCAATTGTGATTTGTAGCCTCAGCGAACCAGTGAGGGATCTATGGTAAACAACATCACCGTGAACCACCAAAGAATTAGCACTTTGAGCTCACCCAAAAACTGACAGGATTTCAGAACATGTGTGGAGGGACAGATGGACACAAAGTTAAAAAGACTGAGTTTTAAATGTATAATTTTTGTTTAGTGGCTGGGGGGAAATAAATAAAGAATAAAAAAAAACTAATTGTGAACAGAATCCTTAAAAAGAGGAATTTTTGAACAACTATTATGCAAATTACTAAATTTATGTGTGTCTATAATATATACATGTGTTTTAAAATTCAGCTCATATATTCTTTCTTATTTTCTAGTCAGCCAAAAAAAATCCCCTCAACATACAAACTTCAGGACTTAATTTTCTGTGACTTAAAGAAAAGCTGATATTTGCATATAGACATTTTACTAAGCTATAGAGTGATCTCAAGGACAGTTTCAACCACTTGCTAATATTCAATATATATCCATGAAAGTCCTCCCTCAAACAGTGGACTTTAGAAATACCATAGCAATGTAAAAATTCTTACTAAATCAGTTATTTTCCAAGTATTCCTATCAATCTTATATGATGATTTATTATATACTTATTGTCTTTTAATTATGTTTCAGCAGTCTCTGGAATTTTATGAAACTCTGAATACAACGCACCTTGAAATTTTTATGTTAACCTTGGTCAATATTTCAGAAAGCCTTAGTAAAGGATTATTTATTAGGACCTAGGGGAATTGCCAATCACAAAGACCCAGCATGGGTTCACCGAAACCAAATGAAGCATATGAAATTAATCTTAATTCCTCATCATATAGTAAAATGGAAGACTAGAGAATTATATACTGTTGATGCATGTGTAGTAAAGCATTTTTAAAGATGCATTGTGACATGTGATCAAAGGGGAGAGAATAGACTGAATGCCAAGTGAATCACTTGGACCTCTATTTACCGGCACTTAGAAATGGACAATTGCCAGCCTGGCGGAGATGTCTAATGATGTGTAGATGGGAAGCCATGTCCTCTGAGTCTCTGGATTAAGTGGTCCTTGAAAAGCATTTTTGAATTGTGGTACTATTGAATATTTCTTTATTTTTTCGGAAGCCCATTCAAACTTCATCATTGGTTTGTGATACATTTACTGTCATACTAAAACTAGCATATCTTCAAAGTCAATAATATTTACAGCAATTTTATTTGGAAAACCATTTAAGAATGCTTGCTGGGGACTATATTTATTTGCCGGCAGCAATATCAAACACCACTCCAGTCTTGAGTGACTTTTTGACAATGCCCTAATTATCCTTGTAGAATTTACTTAAAAAAAAAAAAAGACTGTGAAGTCATCAATTTAATCTCACCAGAAAGAATTAATGTTTCTTCTTGAGTGCTTTAGTTACTCCTAACTAATTTCAGGTCATGTAATATATTCAAAAAATAAGTTCTCTTGATTTTTTATAATCAGTAATGTATGGTACTTCACCAAGTTATTATTGCAGATATAGTTCTAAGTAAGTGGTGCCCATAATTGGATGGTTTAATGTCAGGAAAACAGGCACATTCAGGTCTCCACACTTCAAAGATTTTTGAGAAACCCTTTGAGAACTAATACAGGATGATGTGTCTAAGCTTCAGCTTGGCACATGCACCCTCCCTCACTCAGCCTATTCTGACTCTAAGACCTCTTCCATGGCGGCTGGGGGCACTTCTCTGATTACCCTTACCTCCACCACTGCCCTCGGCAGTGAGAATCGGTTGAAACAGACTCTCATTGCACTGGTCCCAAACTTTCTAAAGATTTTTTCCTTTATATCAAGTTCTACCATGAAATACTACTTATTATCTCTTGATTTCTTATGTTGTTTTTTAAAATTCTTTTTTCTACATTATTTTCTTTGCCTTTTTCTTAAAATTTTTATTTATTTATTTTTAGAGTGAGGGGAAGGGAGGGAGAAAGAGTGGGAGAGAAACAGCCATCATTTGCCTCTCGCACTTGCCCTGCCTGGGGACTGCACTTATAACCCAGATTTGTGACCTGATGTCACTTTGTAGGTCGACACTCGCCAACTGAGCCACAGTGGTTGGTCAGGGCTCTATGATGTTTTCTATGTAACGTGATTTTCCGTTCTCCCAACTCCTTCATATGGTTTATATATTACTCATATATTAAGTAACTTTATATAGTGCTATGTTTGAATTCAGAATTGTCAAACATTTTAGGTTAATTCCTTTTTGCATTCCAACTTACTGGAAGCTGTCAAATTTTAAATTAGCTAGTTACTAATATCCCAAATATATTTTCCTTATTTTTTCTCATGAGTTCTTTACATCTTTACATTATTTATTCTTTTCTTATTTTTTGATTCATTATTATTATTTAATTTTAACAATTCTAATATTATTTAACGTAAACTTCTAAAATTCTTACCGCAAAATATCCATTCATTAAATTTATTAAAATCTACTTGTCATAGTTTCGTAAGTCTCTAGCTGAACCCTCCTAAAATCTTTTCAGTTTGTTGGCAGGGGATATAACCGATAATGATCAGACATCTTGTTGAAAGAATATTAGGAGATGAAGAAAGATGATAACCAACTCACCAGGCAGAAATACCACAATATCTAGAGGATTGTGAAACCTAAAAAGAAAAACGTGACATTTCTCAAATTAGTAGCTCTGTCCCATTAGACTTTCTCTGTTGATAGAAATGTTCCATATCTTCTGTACTGTGTGCTGTTAGAAAAACTGTCTAGTTGCCACATGAGGTGTTTTTTGTTTCTTGTCTTGCAGCTAATGAGAAGCCAATGTTTACAAAGTTTGATGTTTTTATTTGGATCACAGATGTGGTTGGTGGACGCCGTATTGGTGAACACAGCTTGCTCTTTAGATTCGCTGTGTCCTCCCTTTGCTCCCACACCACTCCTTTGTTTTTCTTAGAACATAGAAGCATGAAATAAATTGTAGTTTTAGTTAACACAGAGGTCAGTTAGGGTTCCTGGGTTTTCTAGGAGCCGGGTAAAATCTGTCTCTTGGAGAGAAAGGTATAGCCCTAAACTAGCATTGCTCATTTTCATGGTGTAATTAATCCCACTATGGCCAATTTGAAGATACTACATGAAAATGACTTACTAGAGAAATTTCTGAAAAATAAACTGTAGTGCTCATGATCTGGTATGGACTTACTCTAAGTTACCTGTAACCTGTGAAAGTCCACGGCACTCCCTCTTTCTCCAAAGGCCCAGTGTTTTATATGCTCAACATCACACCCAGCTGTGAGCCCTGCTCTTTCTTAATTGGTTCAGTTAATTGGTTGACTTGTTAATTCGATTGATCCTGTCCTTTTTTCTCACCACCACATTTCTTTAATATCTGCCAAGTACACTCACACAAACTATTTGTGTAAAGAGCAGAATTTTAAAAAGCAGCTTACGGATAACAGTGCCGGGGAAGGGTAGCAATCACCACACCAACAAAGGTCACAAATACGAATAAAGTATAGTATTGACCATCTCGATATTTAACATCCCCTGGATGGTCTCCCTTGTCCTTTCCCAGGTAGTTTGCAGCCAGGTGTCATCTCTTCGACTCCTCTCTGCCTTGCTCCTCCCATCACTTGTCCTCGCCCCCCTCCCTTTTATTAGATTGCCTCCAGGACTTCAAAATGTCCCACTAAGTCATTAAAAGCAATTCAGTTCTCTCCAGTCTCTACATCCAGAACCTCCTTTTAATATCCAAACTCATCATATTGTTTGAAGGGTATTTCATTTATCAGGATTAGCCTTCCTTATAAAGCAGTTATTCATAAATCCATCAATATTTACTGAATACCATCTACATGCCAGGCACTCTCCTGGTTGTAAATATCAAATTTGGCCCTTTAATACATTAGACTGAGTGTAATAATTGTCAAAATGCTTAGCACAATATATGTTGGCAGTCAATAGATGTCATTATATTATATATTTCAATTCAAAGCAGAATTTAAAAAGCCTTAAGGGAAAGAAATAGAGTATATGGTCTTCAGAAAGAATAGGCTTTTTATTTCTTTATTTTATCTATTCCTCTTAATTACACACCCTATTATTCCACATCCAAAGTTACCTTCTAAATGATATTTATGATGTTCAGATATGTAGAAACAATGTAATCAAAGTTATACAGAAATCACTGTACTTTTAATCGATACAGATGTATCTTTCCATTGACCTATACTTATTTATTGTTGTCACTGTTAGAAATTTCCTGGCTGCATATTGTGGGTACATGGCAAATCTGTACTGAGAACCCTTTGTTTCAATAATGAGAAACCGTAATAAATGAAAACTGCAATATGAGCACACGAAGCAATGTTTTATCAACCCAGTGCTAGGTGCTTGTTGCAGAGGAGGGAACACTTAGTGGTCTGTGCTACTGCATAACGTGGGAATAGAAATTTGTCTTATCAAGTCTGTTCCTCGCCCCTGTTCACTGCTCTTGGTCTCCACGATCCATGTAGTTCAGGCTGATATTGAACCCAAATTCAACTGCCTGCCACTCAAAAGCTACTAATCAAGATACAAGGGCTGGTGAAAGAAAAGTGGGTTTATTCAAGAGCCCTCAGCCTGAGAAGATGGCCAACTAATGGCGCAAAGACCATTTTAACAATTGAACATGGGCAGGTGTTTTATAAGGAGGGAGGGGGGAGGGGAAAGAAACAGAACAAAGGAATCAGAAGGAGGAGATCTGAGAGTTCTTCTTTGAGGAGACTATGTGCAAGTCCACACAGTCTGTTCAGGTAACTGGTCAAGAGATGGTCCGGTTTGTGTCATCCTGTTTTTATGGTTGAAAGTCAGCAAATCTCCTCAAGACAGAATGTCTAGAGATTGGAGTTTACTTCTTTTGAAGTTAGTTCCTAGAATTATTAAGTAAATAGGCAGTTTACCTGCAAATATACATTAGTTAACAGGTCTCCACTTACAGAAACAATTTTAAAAGAATGGTGGTGGAGAGGGTTACAAGACCACCATTACCGCTAGTCCAAAACACTGTCGGATGCTTAGCTGTCCTCCACGACCCCTAATTCACACCACAGATTTCATATCCCATGGTTTCATGGGTGAATATCTGATTATTTCACTCTCCACTTAAATCTGCTGGAGCTTTACTTTGTCCTTAGGATGGATTCTGAATGTAAGGGTTTCAATACCTTTCCTGATTGGTCTCTAGCTGTATCTCTTGATCAATTGCTTGCCCACACAAAATTCTATCCAGGTGTCATCCCATTCTCTCCTGTGCTTTTTTTCTCTCAGAGGCTTCTTTCATTGTTTGAACACTTATCTTCCCCTCTTCATCCCTCCTTTTTCAAATATCTTTTATTTGTATTAAAGTATCAAGTCATTATTTCCATAAAAATATCATGTCATTATTTCCATAAATATATAGCAGGGACAGCTATCTGTCCCTGCCCCACCTGGACAGATAGCTGTCCTGTTCCACAAGTTCTGAGTATAAAGCGTCCATCCCATATAATGGAACGTAACACACAATACAGGGTATTTTGTTGTCTCTCAGCAGATCCGAGTTTGTTTGTTTGTTTTTCAAATTATTTCTCTGTTTTGATTGACAGAACTAGGTACAAAGTAAACTGAATATTATGGCTCTGTTCCAATTAAGGTGAATTAATAAATGCTATCCACAAGTAGAATAATTTGCTTCTTCGCTGGCATTCAAAAGTGACGAGGAAGAAAGCGTATATTTGCAAGTGCCTATTATGCTCCATGCATTGTGCTGGGTGCTTTACATGTCGCCTCCTTTAATCCGCACAGCAGTTTGAGCCTTTGTGAACCTGAGCACGCTCAAGGATATAACATAGTAAGTGGCAAAGCTGGGAATCAAAGCTTAACCTTTTTGAGTACAATATTTATGTTCTTTTCACCAATACACATTGCTTTAGAGACTCTGTTAAAACTGAATTGCTGCCTACTATCCATCTTATTGGCTGAATTAAAGATTATATGTTAAAGAGCCTTGTAAACTGTAAATATTCTACACAGGTAAAGGTAGCTGTGGGTGTTCAATACATAATCATTGAATGAATAATTAAGTGACTCTGTAGTATTATTATAATTACTGTTAGAAAAAAGCAAGAAATGGTTATCATTTTCATTCCCAGAATAACATCATCACCCAATGTATGTTTCTTATTAATGGGTGTTATATTAAATAATAACTCTACCATCAAATATATTTAGAAAACAATGAGTTACCTTCGATCAGTTTTCTTACAATTTAGTTTTCATCTGATTACATTAAGTCATTGTAAAATCCTAGAAAAATACTATCTTGTATATGGTGCCTCTCAGAGCTCTTCAAACCTTGAACTCTTTTGTAAAGAAGAACATATTTCAGGACTAATATTGCATGGAACCCACTTTAAAGTATGGTAAATTACTCATGAAATTATTTTTATTAAAATATATTACCCTTAAAAATATGTTCCACCATGTAAATTAAAAGAAGTGTAGATGGCTACTTTTGTACCTATAAATAATGAAATTTAATTTAAATTTGTAAATTACAAAATAATTTATTAAGTTCCTTCTCTAAGATGTAGATATGCCAGTTTTCTACATTTTATTATAAGATATAAAATATGACTTCTTATTCCAGTGCTTTATTATTATTATGCAGACTGTGCTGTTTCCATTACAGGTAGAGACTGTGGTGACCGAATATTGTGCACGTAGTATTGTGACGAACAAGATGAATGGCACTGAGCACATGGGTCTTAATCATTTATTATCCGCCATGGCCTCTTTTAAGCATTTCCAAGATATTAACTGACGTATTAACACTGTGAAACTAGGTATCACTTTTAACACATTTTAAAGAGGATAAAATTGAGAAATGAAGTTCTTGAATTATGTGCCAATATCAAATAATTAGAAATTGGTTGAAATAGGATTTGAACCCAGGGCATGTGCCTCTAGATCTTATGTTCTTCATCCCTACATGACATGCTATTGCCCCTTCTGATTTTTGGTAGTGGAGTCTTTGTGGAGAAGACCTAATAAGTTAGGCAGATACAGAAAACAACACCTATCTCAAACCTTGAGGTCCCAGAAGGCTCTCCAGTAGTGCTAACATCCAAACTGAGACTCATAGAAAGTCACTTCATCATTTTATGATGAGTAACTAGAAGGATAAGAAGAGGTCAGTAGGCACAATAGTGGAGAATTCAGATTCTGGATTCAGGATGTGACTTTGCCTAAGTTAAACCCTTTTTCTCTATTGTGTTCATTTGTAAAATGAATAACTGCGAGGTTGTGATGAGTGTCCTTCTAACATGCTGTTGGAAAGCTTCTGGGAAATTTTTCTCACTGTTAAAGCAGAGACCCAAATGCCAGATGGTTCCACAATTTCCTCCGAGCTTTGCCATGTTTGATGATGTTGGGGAAATTGCTGCAATTACCTGGCCTCCATCAGGTGAACACTGACTGCCTGAATTGATAGGGCGGAGAGCTGAAAGCAACGGGATATTTGTCTACTGAATCAGTCAGCCTTGAACCCTTTCACTTTGGACTTCCTGTTATGCAAAATATAGCATCTTTTTCTCATTTAAGTCAAGCAATAGGAACATTTAAAAATACATTTGTTCTATAGAAATTAGCTGTTTTAGCGTCATTGTTAATATTATTTTTTAGAAGCTAGAGCCATTTATGTTAAAAAGAGTTGTCAATGTTTATGTATGGCTATGAAAATGATTCCTAGCAAGCCTTCTATATATTATACCTGCTCTTTATTATATATGCATATCATATAAGGTTTTAAACTTTATACTAAATTTATTTTATTGGAAATGCGCTGTCTGGGAATCAGAATATCTGTATTTAGCTTAGGTCTGGCTGGAGTTATGGCACAGATCAAGTGAAATAATTAATGCAAAGTACTTTGGAAATTCTATTTTGCATATAAATATTAAATTTTATTCCAAGAGAATAGTTTAGAGTAAGCTTTTCAATATACTGGAGAGTACTTTCTAGAAGTTAATGTGTTATAAAATTTTGATGTATATGGAATTCATTTTTGTTTAATACACAGACTATTCACAGATTTTGATTATTTTTATTTTGTAGCATTACATAATTCCATCTTAACAGTTTACTTGTTCTAAAACTTCTTCTGATTAATATTTTAATCTATGCTTTATCTCATTTCTTGAGACTTCAATAAATGAAGAATGAGACTATGATGAAGTTCTAAGTAACTTGAGTAGACATAGATTCTGAGTATTGATGTGGAGTCAAGTACAGTCTCAGGAAATATCAACATTTAAAATATTTCAGCACAAAATACTCAAGATCATTACTAAGTTTCAGCTTACTTTTCAAGAGATAGGATTTCTTTCTTGGTATTAGTAATCCAGCGAATGATTTCTGGCTGTAGTGTTGGTATCTCAGGTTAGGTACATGTGAAGATTGCAATTATTACGAGCACACTGGTGAAATATTTATCCCTACTTTGATGAAGAGTGTTTTGCAGTTTGCCTGCCATGATATCACTTTGTTTCTTAAATTAAATTGACTTCTAAAATTTCACATCATCATGCAAGCCTGGCGGAGAGATATATGACGATGTGCTAAGTATTTGGTCTGCAGACGTAACATGGTGACCTCTACAGCGTTCTTCCTTTTGGCCTCCTTCAGCCGCATTAATAGTATGGAAACTCATTCTGTTCGCTTTTGAGGTTAAAGTCCTTAATGTTAAAGTCCTCAAAAAATGCTTTATCTCCCACAGAGTCATTTGTAAATTCTTGTAACATAGATTGTCCAAATTCTTCTTTGGTTTTTGAACTCACATGTATAGTTCATATTTATAAGATTTCCACTGCCTTCAAATTGGTCCTTTGGAATTCAAACCATCTGTGGGATGCTGAGGATGGGTTAGTTGGAAGCTTCATTGCTCTGAGAGGAAATTCCAGTTAAACCATTTGTTAGAAGACTAGCACCTTGCCTTTTACCAAAGTATGTAGGAAATTGTTTTCAGAACAATTTTGAAGTGAGTGAGTGAATGTTAATACAAAAGGAGTGTGTTAGCATTCACTCCCTTATTATCAAATGCTTCTGTGCACATTGCTCTAGCAATTGAATAACAGCTCCCGTTTTTGTACAGATAAGTGTGGATTTGGAATATTCACTGTGAGAGGTCATCTGCTAAAGTAACCCATTATGCCTCACTGAGTGGTCCTCTAAGAAAAAGGATACATTTGCTGCAATGTGTGAAAATGTGGGTTTCAGAAGCAATGACCATCCTAACTGAGCTCACCTTGTAATTTTGCTGCTAAGAGAACCTCCAGTCTTCCTGTTAAATACCAATTTAAATTTAAATCTGCATGTCTGACACTGGAGACTCTTCCCAAGATGTGTACATAAAATTTTTTTAATACTGACTGAAAGGAGAGAATGGAGGAGTGAAACACCCCTAGTGGAAAGCCGACGTTGTGAAGCACTGTCACTTATTTAGGTCATTAGTATATGAACTGACAGGGCATTTGAACCCTTAGAGCTGTGACTCAAATATGCACTAAAGAGCAGTTCATCAATTTCTAAGTTAAGAACAAATATGGACCATTATCTATAACTCAGTCATTCAGTGACATTTCATCTTCAATGTGTAGTGCGTATTTCCCCGCAATACCAGAGACAATAAACAGCGAATAAAATCACCCGTATGTGTAGATAAATAATTAATTGCAGATGTTTGGGCACAACCACCCAGGGAGAATCCTGGTGTAATTTGAAATAGATTTCCATCAGAGGAAGGTAGAGAGAGACCAAAGGAGAAGGCAGAAACTCAAAGATTGGTACAAGGCAGGTTTAATAAGCAAAAGAATGAACATATGAATCTTGTCTCAGGCAACTGCAGAGTAATTAGTTCTGTGTATCTACCCACCACATTTGAAAAGTTTGTATGGCCCCTGGCTGGTGTGGCTCAGTGGATTGAGTGCCAAGCTGGGAACCAAAAGTTTGCCACTTCAATTCCCACTCAAGGCACATGCTGGGTTATAGGCCAGGTCCCCGGTTGGGGGCTCACAAGAGGCAATCAACTGATATACTTTCATACATTGATGTCACGTTCCCTCTCTTTCACCCTCCTTTCCCCTATCTATAAAAATATTTTTAAAATTTACATGGGGGTCTTAAATGGGGTCAGTTGTGTACCCAGTCCAGTTAGTTTCATCACATTTGTATGTCAAGGCTGTGACCTTGGGCAGCTTCTAGTGTGGGGAAGGCAAAGGGTGAGCACATTCCAAGCACGCAGAAGGGAGTAGGGAGCCCGCAGCTCTCTGATCTAGCTCGAGGGCTTGTACTTTTCCTTTTTTGAATCTCAAAATAATTTTATTTGGTTCTTGTATTTTCTTTAATCTTTATTGTATTTCCCCATTCCCTTTCAGCCCCTTTCTCCTCTCCCCCTGCAATCACCATGCTGTTGTCCATGTCCATGAGTCCTCTTTCCTCCTTGCTCAGTCCCTTTGCCACCTAACCTCCCTGCTCCCCACTGGCTGTCGTCCTGCTCTCCCTCTCAGAGTCTGTCCTCATTTTCCTTGTCAGTTCAGTTTGCTCATTAGATTCTACGTATAAGTGAGATCATACGGTATTTGTCTTTCTCTGACTGACTTATTTCACTTAGCTTGATGTTCTTCAGGTCCATCCATGCTGTTGCAAAGAGTAAACTTTTCTTCTTTTTTGTGGCAGAGTAATATTCTTGTGGAAACATCCCATAGTTTTTTATCCACTCGTGTATCGATGGACACTTGGGTTGCTTCCATATCTTCGTGACTGTAAATAATGCCACAATGAATGTAGTGGTTCTTATGTTCTTTTGAATCAGTATTTTGAGTTTCTCCAGATATATTCCCAGAAGTGGGATTGCTGGGTCAAAAGGCAGATCCAGTTTTAATTTTTGAGGTATTTCCATACTGCTTTCCACAGCGGCTGCACCAGTCTGCATTCCCACCAAGAGTGCACAAGAGTTGCCCTTTGTTTACAACCTCCTGAAAACTTGTTGTTTATTGATTTAATGATGATAGCTATTCTGACAGAGCAAGGAAATATCTCATTTTGTTTTTAATTTGCATTTCTCTGATGATTAATGACATGGAGCATATTTTCATACATCTTTTGGCCACTTCTTTGGAGAAGTGTCTATTCAGGTCCTTTGTCCATTTTTAAATAGGGTTGTTTGGGGTTTTTTTAATGTTGACTTTTGCGAGTACTTTGTAAATTTTGGGTATTAACCTCTTATCAGATATACCAGCAAATATGTTCTCCCATTCTATGGGTTGTGGTTTCATTTTGTTGATGGCTTCCTTTACTGTACAAAAACTTTTAATTTTATGTAGTCCCATTTGTTTATTGTTTTCTTTTGTTTCCCTTGCCTGAGGAGATATATCCAATAAAAAAAACTGCCACGAGCAATATCTGAGAGTTTGCTGCCTGTGTTTCCTAGGATTTTAATGGTTTCACACCTAACATTTAAGTCTTTGATCCATTTTGATTTTATTCTCGTGTGCAGTGTAAAGAGGGTGGTCTAGTTTCATTTTTCTGCATGTATCTGTCCAATTTTCCTAACACCATTTATTGAAGAGACTATCTTTAGCCCATTCAAACATTTTATTCTTCATGAGTATTGCTAAAAGCCCAAGAAAAGTGAAGTCTTGATATCAAAAGGAAGAAAATAATCAAATATTCCTTGTCTCTCTTTGTTAAAGATCTAACTATTTGCCAAATGGTCCTCTTCAGTTTGAGAAAGAAAAATTGCCCTATAACCTTTATATGTTAGAACACTCACATGTTTAATAACAACCTTATGCATTAGAGAAGCTGATGTTTTGATGACAATTTGAATATTAAATGTCTTTCCCTATTTCCCCCTCTACTGTCATTTCTATGTGACTATTTTATTCTTATTTACCTTTATTTTTAGATTGTTCTGTCTAATATTTTTTGTGTTTATTTCTTTATCCAACTGTCACCATTTTCCTTTTTTGATAAAAGTCCACTTTCAATTAAAGTAAATGTATTTTGAATTTGGGCTTCTTGTGCTCTATTGTGTCATCATTGATCACAGTGCCGTCAGTACAGAAAATCGTTGTGCATTCTTGACATTTCAATGGGGTCCTTTTAATTTCCAGAAGAAAGCTGTGCCTTTTCTCTCCAGGTAAATGCCTCCACCTCTGCTTTTTTCCTATTCCTTCTGACACCTTGCGGGATCTTGTTATCTTATTTGCCATCACACTTCCCAGACAGTTGGGTATTTTTCTCTCCATTATGTGTTTCTCTACTCTCCAAACAAAACTTGAGTCACCTGTCTTGAAAAAAACAGGTGACTCTGTTTTTTGGCTAACCCTCCTGCTACCTTCAAGCCACTTTGTGTCGTCTTTGTTTTTGGTGCCCTCTGCCACACCTGTCAAACGAGTGGCACACACTCTCTACCTTGATTTGGTCACCACTTGCCTAAAGCCCCTAAATACAAATGCAGTATATTTAAGCCCTAACAATTGGTTTTTGTTTTGTTTTATCTTTTTTGTAATACAAATAGCTGATTTAAGTTTTGAATGCCAAGGTATCTACTTGAAAGGGGCATTCACTTCAAATATGGGTATCTTGAATAAACACATTGCCAGCCACAAGACTAGGTGAAGAAGCAGGCTTGTCCCCTTCCCAAACCCCACCTTCAGCTCTTTGTTTTAGACATCTTGGTTTATTTTAACACTAGGCCCTTGTTTTTTATTTTTGTTTTTGTTTTTGTTCTCTTTTCCCTTGCTTTAAAGGCCTGGTCTTAGATTTAGAAACAAGGAGCAAGCTTGCTAAACCCTAGGCTCCACCCTCTTCTCCAATAAAAGCAGAATCTAGGCCTGAGTTCCTTGCTTGTTCCTTCTCTCTGTTTGTCTGTCTCTCTCCTCACCGCCACCCCATCTCTAACCATGATGTGTTGCTCCAGATCTGCCATGTAATTTCCAGGACTTGTAAGTAATAAACCTTCTTTCTTTCAAAGTTTCCTGTTGGTTACTGCTGAGGATGTCTTGCAATCACAAAAAGAATCACAAGCACCAGTATAACCACAGCCTTGGTTATCCATTGGCTGCGGCAGGCACAAAGCAACAGACTTCTTTCTATTTGCAACTCAGTTGTCAAATTATGTTCACAAATATTGCCAGGGACTCTCCTGGTATCAAAACAAATTCTCTTTTCATTTAATTCTGAGGTTGATTCTTTCCCCTTTTAAGGGTCCTCTTTTCTAGACCTTGTTGAAACAAACATTATTTGGTTTGTCCTTATATCTATTAACCAATATTTTTCTCAGTAGGATGGCAACTTTAGGCCTTCTAAGTATCCCTTGGAAAAATGAGTTTACTATAACTCTCATAATTTTAATTTATACCTCCATGGGGATGACTTTAGAATCTTTGCATTCCTTCAGGGCCCATATTTTTTTCCCAGTGTCTACTCAACATTTTCGCTTGAAGTTCCACCATTGTCTCATACTCAATGTGTATTATAAACTTTAATTAAATTATATTAAAACCAATTTGATTATCAATCAGGTCCAAAACCTGTCTTATTTGAACAAACACTTTCTTCCTCCTCTGTACATGTAATACAAATCTAAAAATTCTATTAATATCTTCTTTTAAATATCTAACTTGTTATTCTCTTTCCATTTCCATGCACACTTGCCAACTATAAGACATTGTCAACTGGAGTAATTCAATGACAACTTACCTGGCTTCTATGCTACCAGGACAAACCTTTTCTCCTGACAATCATGAAAAGTTTTATCTCTCCAAAATGGTGCCGTGTAACTTCCTGCTCAAAAATGCAATGCCTCTCGATGTTCTAAGAAAAAAAAAACACATTCCACTTGATCATATTTCAAGGTTAATTATTTTGACCATAATTTATTTTTTTAAAGTTTTTAAATTTTATTTTTATTTCGCATTAACATCAATGAGACTCTTCTGCCCCAGCCAGTCTAAGGCATAATCTTACAGGAATGCTTAATCATTCACTCGCTTTGCAGTTTCCTTTTCCTTGCCCTTTTGTGGCTCTATGCTTTATCTCTCCTTCAAGTCTTATCTATAGCCTGCCTCCTTAAAAATTGCCAATATCTACAACTCAGATTACTATAACCTTTATTTAGCCTTTTTCATGTAACTTCTTAACCAGTGTGTGACTGGTGATGTCTTATTTCCAGTAAGCACACATGCAATGAATACTGAAACAAGAATGAGTGATGAACCTCAGTAATTACTTGAAGAAGTACGTGTTCATTTACATAAATCAAATTGGGTTCTGTTCATTCCCTAAACTGTCTGTTCAACTGGAGGGCAACGTTTAGCAGAAAGTGTTTGCTTAAAAATAAACCTCTGAATTCTTTCTGATTGCTTGATTTAGGACTCTCATTTTAGGGTTCCTTCTGTTTAGAAATCATTTTAATTTATCACTGTAATAAATCTACATTTTTATAAATGTTGCCATTTTTACAAGAAATTTAGATTCTCTCTGCAGTAGATTGGAACATCTTCTGATTGACACCTGCAGTACCACAGAGCAAAAAGGACTTGTGAATCTGAGCAATTTTATGAGACTTGCTACCTGTTTGGTTTAGAATCTTCAAGAATATAGCTGTGATTTCTCAGACACCTTGTTTCTGAATCCTTATTTATTTATTCATGCAAAAGCATTTACTGGGTGCCTCCTCAGCACCAAGAACTGCGTTAGAGATTGAGAATACAAATAAATATAAGCTAGTCTTTGCTCTCAGTTTCTGCTTCCTCTATTCTTATTGTTTTCTATTTTTATAAGGCTACATTTACACTTGTAATTCTGTTTGTTTATATTATTTTCAAATTGGGTAATGAGCTTAAAAGAGTGTGCTTGTTATTGTCTAGAAAAGTGAAAAACAGAATAGTAGTATTCACAGACAGCATACTAATGGTTAGAACGACAGGGCTGGTGTTTTTTTAAGGGCTGGATTTAGATCATGATGCTGTCCCATAATTAATGAGAAGACCATTCCTAATCCTGTGTGTAAATTGGAGTTAAGGGGCCTACCAACAGCACTCGATTTTTAAGATTGAAATTTTAACTGGAAAATACTGCTGAATAGTTAGATTCTGTTTGCTTATTTAAAAAGCTTATCTTCTCAAATACATTTTGATTCTTTAAAACTATTCTTTAAATTTCACTTAAAGAGCCCAAATCAATCCTAACTGAGGAAATAAATTGCCCCTACAAGGAGGCCAGTAATTTTTTCAAATTATAACATATGCTTCATAAAAACTGTCATTTTTCTACCTGAGTCCTGATTGCCCTAAAGAATTATATACTTCTATGAGAATCAGTCTAGTTTGGTGGTCAGAATGCTTGCTTTAAAAAGATTATCAAATACAAAGGAATGATTATTTTGTGCTAATGAAGGACTAACAACACATGATAGCCACAATGATAAACAAATAAATAATCAAGACATTTGCCATCAAGCTCAGTAAATTTTCAAGTACTCTTATCTGTGCTCATAGTCACTGGCTTGAGGAAGTGGCTATAAAAGGTAGAAAGGGATCTGAAGTAATCAGCTTGGGCTCCCTCTTTGTTTTAAGCAAATATGTGCCTTTCAGGACCCATCTGGCATCCCCAGGAAGGGACCCCTATCTTCCCATGGCATTGCATTTCATGGCTAGGGGCTTTTGCTTAACTTAAATGGAATCAGTCTTCTCCTTTACAGGTCAAATATTTTTTTAGAGTGAAAGTTCAAATGATTTGTGTTTCATTCATAACTCTCCTTTTTATTAAATAAAGTTTCCTTCTTTTACTCATGTAAATAAATCAATACTTTGGCTTTCAACTCTAAATTCTAAATTGGTAAATGCTTAAGAAAACCTGTCATTCTTACACATTCTATCCAGACAGCTAGATGGTCTGAAAGGAAAATGCACATTACTGAAATTGTGAATATTCTCACTGATGTCTCCCAGGTTTTTTTATTATGCTTAATTCTCTCTGAATAATATTTAAAAAGCTGATTCCATGTATAGACACTGTAGGATATAACTCAGATTTAATTAAAGCATCAATATTATTTTTTTCAAATTAAGAAATTCTTAGAATGGTTTCAAAGGAAATGCTGGTCTACGGTATTAAAAATTAAGATAAAATCAAGGGACTATTTTAACAAACATGACAGAATCATTTTTTCTTCTGAATTAAACACTATGATGTTAAGATATTAATTAAGTTAAAGACTACTTAAATTCTGAAACAAAATACATTGTTTAAGGGATGAAGATTTTGTGGGGTAAAAGTCTAGCTAAATTATGTTACCTATAGTAGATGCTGCTGCTAGTTTATTTAGATTTTTAACCTCTAGCAATAACAGATTATTTTGATAAATTATTCATATTTCTGCATTGTGCACCTTAGGCAATTTGCATATCTGGCAGCAAATAGGCCCTCCTTTCAAGCTTCAGTCCCGTTGGTCAGACAGGATGGCCCAAGGCTGCTTCATGATTAATTTCATCTCAATGGGGTAATTATCATACTGAAAGGAAGCAATGCCCCTGAGGTGTACTTTCCTGGAGATACAAGTACAAGAGGCTTAGCTTCAGAGCTTTTAAGCATGTAGTAATTTTTAGCTTAAATTTTAAACCTTTCTATATTTTGGGAGTATCTATATCTGAAAATAATATTGGACTTCGTAAGACTAGAAAACAATCATGTAGGTCCTGATTTAGCAGCTCATTCAATTTCAAGGGTGTGTACATTTTAAGGGATCAAGAAAGTTTTATATTGCTGGCTTGGTTTAGTTGCTGAACCAATAAATATTAATTTCTGTCATAGTTTGTGAAGTCATTCAACTTTTCTGTATTTAATTTTCTGGCCTAAGAATAGACTAAATGCCTTGGACCATTGCTGATTTAGCAAGAGATAGCTTATAAAAATGTTTCTGTTTTCTTATTGGAAAATGAAGGAGAATAGATTGATTCATAATTTCACTTCTAAAAAATGTATGGTCCATATTACATCCTTAAATAGAATTCCTATATTTCCTAATCCACACAAATTAGTTAGAAACTTGTTTGAAATAGTGAAATTCTTCAAAATCCCCAAATTCAATCAGGGTCACAGAGTATTCTAGTGAAAATCAAGTTCTGAAATTTAAAATTGAAACTCTGCATAATAAATACATAATCAGTGATCAAAGAGAAAATGAGGGCTTGAAATGAAATGAATTCCTGCCCTGCCTTGTGTGGCTCAGTTAGTTGGAACATCCTCCCATAAACCAGAAGCTCAGAGGTTTGGCTTCCAGTCAGGGCACAAGCCTAGGAAGGAAGGAAGGAAGGAAAGGAGGAAAGGAGGGAGGGAGGAAGGGAAAGGAAGGAAGGGAGGAAGGGAGGGAGGAAGGAAAAGGAAGGAGGGGAAGGAGGAGAGAGAGAGAGAGAGAGAGAGAGAGAGAGAGAGAGAGAGAGAGAGAGATCCCTAAATTTGATGTCTCATCTCAAACTGTTTAATTGGATTTTTTTAATCACTTTTATAATTAGGTGTTTTATGCAACAAATTCCCTATATGTTTATTACAGAGAATTTCCCAGCATTTTGCTAGAGGAGTTTTATGAAGTTGAATAAATAACAGTCAATGATCTCAGGGAGTTTATAGATTAATGGAAGTTATAATAGCATAAGTAAATAATTAAAATATGATTACACATTGAAATAGAAATCTTTACCGCTGAGTCCAGTGGGCTGGATATTGTGAAATAACCAATTTTCATCAGAACCTATCACCTTCTTTACCACCTGCTGGTATTCATTCACGTATCTCTATCAATTTTTCTCTCTAAGGGGCACTTTCCTTCAGCTAGGGGCACATCTTTCTTATTTATTTTGCTTTTATTTGCAGAAAGGAAAAGACTTACATAATTCAGGAATTGTTCATTGTTACTTTTGAAAGAGAGGATAATCTTTCCCAGTTTATAAAAAAATGAAAAATGCAATGATTTACTTTGGGACAAGGGGCAGGGGGATTGCTTAGAAAATATTTAAAATGTAAGTATGATTCTCTACAACACTATTATTTTTCATCTGTTTTTCATTAGCCAAAGTCCAATACCATACTTACAGTGTGGCAGTCATTTGCTATTGAAGTTATGAAAATGTACATTTGAAAATTCAATCAGTTTAGATTTCACATGAAAAGCATAAACAGAGTCCTATGGATGAAAAGTTCATGATATTAAATTAATATTTAAAGCTGTATGCAAAAATCAACTACTGAATGAAATATTTGCAGATTCAATTTCATAAATGAGACTGTTCCATGCCTATGAAATCAGAAGAGACTAAACCATTTGGTTTATCTGACTCATGACAGTTTGTTTATATAAATACAATACATTTTGGGAGCCTAAGAATACTAACTTCTCCAATAATTTTCTACCAAAACATTCCCAAGTAAATTATGCTGACATTTTAATCTAGGTCCATCCTGTTTCTAATTTGGCAGTCCAAAATATTATTTATCAATTTCAACATTATTATAATTTTTGTTGCATTTATCATCCTGTGTTTTTCTTGACATCACTATTTTACTTAAAATATACCTAAATTTATCAAATGAAAATTTGGAAAAAGATAGTGTCATCTGATGTAATGAACTTTTCCTCTGGGATATGGGTGGGGTAGGTAGTGAGTAATGCAGAGAAAATAAGACAAGCCATTACCTGATACTTGTGGAGTAAGTGCTGAGAGCATGGAGCTCATTATACTTTCTTCTTTAATTTTACATACATTTGAAACTTTTTTCCAATGAAAATTTAGTTTCTTTTGCAATTGGCAGTAATCAAAAGGATGCAGAAAAATACTTATAATAAAATTTATTTCTTGGATTATTTTTCATTATTTTTTAAATTCATTTTTCAATTACAGTTTACAATGGATACTATTTTGTATTAGTTTCGGGTGTACAGCATAGTGATTAGACAATCACACACATATTTTACAAAGAGTTTTGTCTGATATTTCAAGGACTCACCAGGCACCGTACATAGTTATTACAATACTGTACTTGACATCCCCAGGACTCTTTTGTGACTATCAATTTGAAGTTCTTAATCCCTTCACTGTTTCACCCTATCTGTATGGATCTGATGTGTTTTCACTCTTATGCAATTTGGGCTATGACCTTTTTAATGTTGAACATTTCTGGTCTCAGGGTTGACTCCTTCCTTAAAGTCATGCAGTTTTGAAAACTGAAACGCCAACACCAACAGATGTTGTATCTGATCACCTCTGTGTGTATGCTCAATAGATTTGGAGTCAACACTTTTGTTGGGTGGAGCGAAAGCTGGCAGACTTGTTGAATAGCATTTGGTTTTAAACTGTTAATTTCTACAGAAATGCCATCAAGTAATAATTTGTTAATATATATTGACCTAAAAGCTTAAATCAGCCCTGGCTAGTGTAGCTCAGTGGATTGAGCACAGGCCTGTGAAGCAAGCAAAGGGTCGCTGGTTCTATTCCCAGTCAGGGCACATGCCTGGGTTGCAGGCCAGGTCCCCAGTGGGGGCCATGTGAGAGGCAACCACACATTGATGTTTCTCTCTCTCTCTCTTTCTTCTTCCCTTCCCCTCTCTCTAAAAATAAATAAATAAAGTATTTTTTTAAAAAAGCTTAAATCAGAGAAAGAATAGGAAAATTTGAGGGACAAACAACATTTTACTCCTATGATCTTGAAACGTAGCTTCTTTAAAATCATCCTTTTGCGTGTGGACATTGTCTGTAGAACTAACCCTTTAAAGTAACACCTTTTACCTGGAACAGTATCTTTAATGTATAGTGTGCATTAGTGGACTGATTTATTTTTAGAGGACTGGGAACTAACGCATCATAGGAAAGAGTCCACAGGGTATAAGCCCTTAAAACATGCCCACTCAGTGTGCACACAGTCACACAGACGGGATAAGGGTAGGAAGGATGTGACTCTGCAGAAAGACGACCAATCTGTCTTCCGTCAGGATACTCGCATAAGGAATCTTGAACAGTCAGAGGTATGATCTGCATCCTGATCACTGGGGGGTGAAAGCAGCTGACAGAGAAACCAAATGACTGATGGCCGAAGTAAGACCTTAAAGAAAGCTCTCCATAATTCACAATCTTGTGTGTTGGATGGTCCAACAGAACTTCAGGTATAAAAGGGTCATTAGGATAATTAATCTGAAATGACATAAAAATAGAAGAGGAAAAGCAAGTGTAAAAATCCTATGACACTTTACTGATTTCAATTGTAAAATATTTTTTAAAAAAATAGCTTATTACTCTACATTTCTCTGATATGTTGAGATCTTAGGGAGTAAAATATTTGAGTAGTTTAGGGCACTTTTGGTAATGTTTTGGCTCTATCTTTTTAATCTTCTTTTTATTCACCAATTATTTATTAAGTGCTTACTAAATACTAGCCTATACTTGTAGAGTTAGAGCAATACTTAGAAATATGTTAGTTAAGAATTCAATATTTATAGGTAAATCTTTACTAATATTATTGATACCATCTATTAAGTGTAACAAAGGTAGCACCAGAATAATTGACATGGAATTTTCTTCCAGAGAAGAATAAAGGTTAATAATACAGACATCATAAATAGAATGGGTTCTGAGTTTAATTTTGGAAAAAGATATTTTGTTTGGCAAATAATTAAAGTAATAATGAAAATGATATGTGTGTATCAAATAATACTTTTTATATAAAAAGACAATAAAAATTAGCATTTTCATAATAATAGCAATGACATTGATGAATAATTTTCTCACCAACAAGCAGTGAAGAATAAATTCCAAACTGAACCTCTCCTGTTTAGCCAAAAAAAAATGGACTCTGTGTTTATGATTCCTTGCCAAGTTATTCTGATGAAATCTTGTTATTTTTAACTTTAATTATAATCATCATACAAGAGCTGGCAAACGTAGGTTTACAGTTGTCAGATGCAAAACACAGAGTTTGTTATTGTATTGTTACCTATTGATTATTGTATTATTTTTCTATATGAATAACTGTAAACCTATTTTTGTCCACCCTGTATCAAACTAACTGAAATCAACATTTTATGATAATTAAATAAGATTGAATATACATGTGGGCCAACTACCACATTTATGCCTAGCTACTACATACACATAGTGGATCCTAAAAAAATATGTGATGAATGAATTTGTCAAGGTCAATATCTAAGAAAAATGACCAAATCTCCCTTCCTTTATTGTTAAGTGATAATTCAGTTGTTGAAAACTTAATAAAGACAATCAGGGACCACTACTCAATGAAATGAAATAAGCCATTGCTTTTTGAAATATTTATTTCCCCTTTTATCTTTCATGCTAATTAAATAATGTGTGTTTATTAACTGTTTTTGTATTCTGTTTCTTTAAAAAGAAAATTCAGAACAAAGGGGAAAAAAAAACAAGAAAACGAAGATGAGGGCAGAAAGATTTAAAATGTGTGAAACTAGCTCATTCTCTCACAATGCATTTAGTTGCCCGCCATGCGGCACCCCTCACCCCTGCACCCTCCGCCACACAGCAGTGGAGGGAAAAGTATCAAGTTGAAGACGAAAGCTGGAAGCTGCTCGTACTAGGCTTTCTTCTCCTGTTAGTCATTCAGGAACCTTCAAATGGCCACATTTATGTCTAAATATTCTATGTCTTTAAAAGGGCTGATCATACGTAAATAATTTACAAAGAATTTTAAGATTTTCAAATTTAGGTGCTAACCAAATGCGAGTGTTCTATGGTCATTAACAGTGAAGAAAAAACGGTTGGGGAAATTTTATGTTCTGCTTTTCTTTAGTTTAGTTATTTTATTTTTGCCTTAGTAAGCCTAATTCTCAGCTCTCTCCCTAATAATTGTGTTCAGTTCTTAACAATGTTGAGTGTTTTCTGTATTTGATTTTGGTTTTGTAATTTTTCCTTTTAAACAAATTTTGTGGCATATTTTTCTGATAGTACTTTATATTAATTTATGTATCTTTTCCCTTTATAAGAGCCAGGGAAAGCCTCTGAAACCAAACAAGGAACTACAAAAGTTACAGCACAAGGTAAGCAGTGAAGCACTTTAAAAATTTTTTTTTTCCTCTTACATAGCACTTCATTGACAAAAGCAAAAGCTGTTTATTGCAGAATAGCACCATCTGCTGGATTATTAGAGAAAACATGGCATTGTTGCATGAAGATGCGCATTTCAAGTATTCAGTAATTTGAAAAAACATGATTTTAGTAATGGGAGAAAGCATGACTAAGACAAATGCCAAATTTGCAGAGGAACAACAGAAGAACCCTAGAATCAATATCTTGACTCCTAGTTTCAGGCATTGAGCTTTTACTTATAACTTCAAAAATAAACCATAGGTTGATTGATGGATGGATAGACAAATGCTATACAGAAATATACAAATAATATACAGAATTTTCAGTTATACCTTCTAATATTGTGTCATACTACAAAAATCTGTCAGAATGTTTTTAAACTTCTATTACTTCATCTATATACCAAGATTGAAAAATCAGTTTCCAGATTGATTACAAAGTAATTGCCCTAGGTTTTATGAGACATCTGAGAAAATCTATTTTATAATTTACTAATATCTTTGGGGTACAAGAGTGGTGTTTTTAAAGAGACCTTCAGGAAAATATTGAGTCTTCAAGTCATCAGTTTGGGAAAAGTGTATCTTTAAAATTATTTTCCTATAAAGTCATTTTTTAACTATTACCTGCAATCACATTTCTTGAGAAAGCTATTCTAACTCCAGTGTCCCCAGCTGAAGAGAATGGGATGCAGTGAGTTTGCATGACCTTTATTCTGAAGCCATGAGTAGTAATGTGATGGAAGTGTAGGAAAAGGGTACAAATGTTCTGCCTTTGTCATCTATGGAAACTTTACAGAACACGCTTAGGGAAAAAAAAGAAAACATTTATTGGAGAAAATCTTTATTTTCTCTCTTACACCACATTATACAATAGTGAACAATTAAGGAGATATAATTAGGTGATGGCACATTTATTTCTGGGCAGAAGGCTCTTGTAGCAGACTTCTTAGCATATGACATGATTGCATCCTGGACCCGAGCACATGCAAAATCATGCCGGTAAATATTGGCAAAATGGGTCGGCTAATTGCCATTTGACTCAGCAATGTTGTTTTTAAGCAATATATGCTAGAATGGTTAAGAGCTAAGATGTAGGTTTTCATTTTCTTTTGATCATCAGGTTGTTCAAGAAAACTGGTACTTTTTTAGAAGAGTTCTGATAGAGAATATGACCAATATTATAGGAGGTAGAAAGACAGGGCTAATAATATGATCACTTTTGTGTTTTATATTCCTGAAAATTCAGCTCAGAGAGAATTCAGCAAATGACTGCTAGTTCAAGGAATCATTACAGTCAAGGTGTGCGTGTTCTTGTAAAGATGCACAACCACCTGTTTTGACCGAGGCGTCTGAGGTCACGGTGGAAATGGAACTATGACTTGAGTCAGGAATGAAGCATTAGTTCAGCCTCATAATAGAGGGGCTCAGGGGGAGAGAATGAGAGGTAATCTGGAAACCGCTTTCAAATTTGAGTTTGGGCCATAGGCTTTTCGCTTTTGTATCCCAACTACATTGGAGAAGGCAGCTCAGAACTCATTCTTCCAGAATAAAGGATTTATTGTTGAACGAATAGTAACCTACAATTTCAAAAGCTTGTTAGAAATATCCTTTTAAGGTAATTAGATGAAAGTGTGGATTAAGCAGTTTACAGATAAGAGGTAGGGATAAACACATCCTTGTTAGTTTGAATTCTTATCAATGTAACAATATATTTTTATTCATTTCTTTATGTTTATATCTCAATTAAAAAATCCTTTTCATGGAATAACTTTTTTAGGTCATTCTTTTATTTCAGATTTGGATAGATTGATTTATACATAGATATCCATTGAATTTATGAATACATGTGATACATTCTTTTATTCCCAGAAGAATTCTGAGAAGTGGTCATTTAATATGTTTTAACACAACTTCTTATCCTTATTTCAGCAGCAGCTAAAAAAGATGAAAAGAAGGAAGGTATGTTTTATGCAAAATTCCACAATGCCTTTTGTGTGAACAGTTTAACAATATTCAGGGTTAGGTTTTGACTGCCATCTTGTCTGTATTTCTTTTGGATGACTAGATCTATTATATGCATACATTTTGCAAAAATGCAATTTTTCTACCTCACCTCACATAAAAGAGTGAATTATTTTTAAAACTAATTTTAATCTAGTCTTTCCCAAGTTATAGAAGGTATAACATAACCTCCCAAAACTTTATCAAAGTTCAAAAACATGCAAAATACCACCCATTTTCCTATATCAACTACTTATAACTCTGACACTGAAAGCAACTGATGTTATTTTGTTCTGTTAAGTTACATACAAGTTATAGTCTATCCGCTGCACACCACTTCCCTTTGAGAGGTGTCCTGTTGTAACAAAAAATTCCCTGCTGTCAAAAAAAAAATGATGGAATTAAATAAGCAAGGAGGACATCACTAAAAACTATTGCAATAGGGGTCAAGTCTATTGCAATAGGAGAAATGGAATTTTACTCAGCTGAAAAAAATGAGAGTTTTTAAGCTCTGGAGTGAGCTAGTATAAAGGTACCAGAGGATGTCAGCAGGGTTGGAGGTAGGTAGCCAATGTGACTAGTCTACCTGTGTCTGCTAACTGTTGCCCACTGAAGTTAAGTCTCTTACATTCCTACAGCAACTGGGAAAGAGGGGCACTGTCTCCTTTGATGATTACACTTCAAAGGGTTGTCTCATAGGTATTAAGAAAGACCTAAACAACAAAATAAACAAGCAAGCAAAATATAACCAAAGACACTGAAATAGAAAACAGGCTGAGAGTAACCAGAGGGGGAGGGGAGGGATTTTCAGGGGAAAAGGGGAATGGGTCACAGGAACAAATATAAAGAACACATGGACAAAAACTAAGGGGGGTGGAAATGGGAGGAAGGTGGGGAGCACGGGGCGGAGGGAGGTGGAATGGGACGGGAGTAAAAGACAGAAAACTGTACTGGAACAACAACTAAAATAAAAATGAAAAAATCTTAAAAAAATGAGAAAATACAAAAAAAGAAAGAAAGATATTTCTGGTTGTAGAAGATTCGTATATTAAAAGGACAGAGAAAGAATTTATAATGCAAGCTTTCTAAAGTACACGTTCTAACAAAAGTGAGGTCAGGGCCTATCATCAAGAAAAAACCCGTTTAGCTTTAGGCAAGGTGATGGGCGTGTCAAGGGCATCTCAGCCACTGTGATTCTGTTTAGAGAGATGTTTGTAATGCACCCTGAGAGCACTTAGACGAGCTCTCCAGCTACCACTACTGTTTATTAATCTAGACTTGTTTTCTCGGTAAAGATAATTTGTACCTAGAAGCAGTCACTTCTAACTTTGAAACTGACAATTACATTCTGATTAGTTTTTATAAAACCTGAGAAAAATAAGAAAGCAGGTGCTGTATTTTATATTTAATGTCCTTAGGATTACACATAATTATAATAACTTGGGAGTCATGTTCTGCTTCTGGTAAACACAGATCTAATAGTCAATAAACATGGGAGGAAAAAACATTTTAGTTGGTTATTATTTATTTAGAAAGAATGAAACCATAGTATCATAATAAAGTTAACCAAGACACATTAATATGTTTATTATCAAGAGACTGAAATCAACATTAATTCCCCCATCAACACATAGCAAATATTTCCGTGTATTTTAGAAATTGTGTAATTTATATAAGGAATGTTGTGCTGAGTATACAGAGACATTATAAAAAAAAGTAGTAAGTTTCTGTCACAGTTTTGGACAATCAATTCTCAAAAATGTTTATCTTTCCTCTACCACTTCTTCTTAGGAGTAAAAAACAATTTACCATTTAATTTAGGTAAAGCAGTAATTTTGACATTTACTTTTTATTCATTTACACTCAAACAAGTATTAAAATACTTTTTTGTTTATAAAACCATAGTCAAAGTACAATTGTATACCTTTGGTCTATCTGTCTATCTATCTATCTATATATCATCTACCTACTTCATGTACACATATATGTATATATAGTTCTCATTGCTATGCTCAACAAAAAAATTTCTGTTACTATATGCTTCATTTTTTGAGAAATTTTCCACGTTCAACATGCAATATTTGGTAGAGCTTGGGAAGATTTGCCTATAAAGAGTCATGTGATCCAGCGATCACCACCAGCTACAAAATATATAAAACAGATGCCCCTGACTATTAGTAATAATATCAGTAGCATTACTACTATTATTATTATTAAATTATTAGTTTAAAAGTGTTTCATATATTATCTCTTATTTGGAAGATTTTTATAATTTCTAAAATGATTATATTTAAGAAATAGCTAAGCTATCTATAATATTTTTTATTCTCAAAATATAATGCAAGAATTGTCTTACTGTTCAGCTATTTTAGGCAGTTATATGATTTACATTCCATGAGTTCCCATTTCTCTTTCTCTATCTCCTCTTACACAGGGCAGAGCAGAATGCAGACATAAGCGTCTCAGTTTCTTACTTTCTATCAGCTCAATAACAGTCGCAGACACGCGCGTATTTTCCATAGGGACATGGAGCACATGTTTCTTCAAACAAAGCAAATTTATAACAAATCGCCAGATACCATTTGGATTTTCAACGTTTACTTTACACAAAGTTTATTTCTAGTCACATTCAAACTTTTTGGGTATAGTTCAAAGATACTAATTACAACTTTCCTAGAGAAAGAGAAAATGAGGAGGGTTTTAGGAATTTAATTAGAATGCTCTTGAGCAGTTTTGGTGATGAATTTTACAATGCAGAAACAGAAGTTCATAACAACTTCCTTGCTCTCAAAAATGACCTGTGCATCGGGCCATGACAGACATCTTGCATTAGTGAACTCTGAAGATTTGATTTTCATGTGGAGATTTTATCTCAAGCCTGCCTCACCAAGTCTTTTTCAGAAAAAGTAAACTCCCTTAACAAGGAAGACCCTTGGCTCCGAGGACTTGCCCACCAATATGACTGTTGTTGGGAGTTTTGGCTTCAGAGCAACCGTATCTTAGCCTGAGTGGAAAGTCATCATTGAATATTGAATGAGGTCCTGCTTTGACAAGGCCTTTTCTGCTGAAGTTTCCCCTACACACCACTCTTTCTCCCCATTCAGACATTTTCCTCATGCTTAATTACCAAACATTCTCTCTTACTTCCCATTAGATTCTCAACATCCAAGTCCCAACAAAACTGTATTTTTCTTTATAAAATATGCTTATACCGTATTCGTCTTATGTAATGACCCCACTCTCTTTATAGGCACCGAGTCTCAAATTCTGGTAAAAGCTATAATCTCTGTTTTACCTTTGCTCCTGACAATTAGTCCTGTTACAGAATTAACCCATTTTATACTGTTACAGAAAGGATCTATTTGGGAAGCCCAGATACTGTTACCGAAACAAGCCCCCTCCCCAGGGTCTTCCTTTCACTGTGAGTTTTTTGCCCACCACCCTTAGGAATTGGGGCTCTCAATGTCAGAGTTTGTCGAAAAGGAAAGGAACTATTTATTCAAAAGTTATACAGGTTTAAAATAATGGCGGCATGTCGCCATTAAATTTCCAAGTCCCATTAAAACACCCACCAACACACACAATCTAGCCTCCCCTTGCTAAACCAAGCTAGTCAGAAGTGCTGCATCTCAGGAAAAGAAATAGAAGTCCATAGCTCGGCTAGACTCCCTGTTCCTCCCAGTAAACTGTGCTCGACTGGGCAGGTCTCCCGCAGTCCCCAGCACCGTCAGCTGTGTCACCGCCATCTCCAGTTCTTAATCCAAAACCATGTAGCACCTCCTCATGGCCCACCAGAGAGTCCTTCCCTCGTGGTCTCACATTGTCCCCCATTGCCTCTTGACCCACATGGTGGCCCACCTTTTAGTTTAAACCCCAGCTTGGAACTTCCTCTGTAATCCTATTTCCAACTCCTCCCACAACTGGCTACACCTGCTAGCACTCCGTATTTTCTGCCTTTCTTGGCTGCTACAGTTAGTCTGGGCAAGTGTGGCACAGAGAGAGCCATCTCCAAGCTCTTTCAAAGGCGTAGCTGGGGAACTGCCTCCCAGTGACATCATGAGTCAAGGTCATGCCCATCTCCCTAGCTAGCCTGCTGTTCATAGGCAAAGTTACTCTCAATGGCCCAGTTCCATGTCTCCCATCCCCCACCCAGTCTTTTTTTGGGGGGAGGTGCTCTGGGGCCTCTTAGCCTACACCCAGTTACAGTCCTCCATAATTTTAAGTTGCCCAAACTCTTTCTTTGTTTAATCCTTCCTAAAAATATTAGAAACACATATCTTCATTCAAAGCCTCCAGTCCTCTAGTTGAGACCACACATTGGTATTATAACTTCTCATTTAAACCAAGGAAATAATCTCTGAAATCAGAGGTCTCAATTATATGGTCAAGGACTTTTGGAGGTCACTGAGACTCCTTCCGTGGTTCTGCAACATTAAAATTGTTTTTATAAAATTATGAAGTCACCATTTGCCTTTTTCACTCTTGTCCTCCCATGAGTATGCACTGGAGTTTTCCAGAGGCTTTATAATGTGTGATATCGCAACAGACTGAATATATAAGCAGATATGTAAATCCAACTGTCTTCTCAATAACCCACATATTAATGAGATCCATAAAAGTGTCAAACAGAGTAACTCATCTCACCATTTTTTGTATTTGAAAGTGTATTTGTCCTATAAGTATATTATTTATGTTAACATGCAACAGGTTTATTATTTTAAATAAATATCTAAATTTTAAATTTTTCTCAGCTTTAAGTTTTAAAATTATAAACACAAACTGGTAAAACCTACATAAATAAAATCTGTTTGAGGTTCTTTAAAATTGTTAAGAATTTAAAGGAGTCCTGAAATAAAAAGGTTTGAGAATCTCTGACCTAAACAATTATCCGGCCTGTGATATTTTCCCTTCCAAAATATTGAACTGGTTTCATGAAACTTTTCATGCCATTTTCTATTTAAATATTTAGGGGCTCCATGCTGACCACAGAATGTAGTCTAAAGTCCTTAACCTGCATTTCAAGTCCCTACAGTCTGTTTCTTGACTTCTTGTTGCACACACCCCTTGGCAAAGTCAAAACCAAAGCCTAAATAGTGCCACCTGTAAAGATGCAATGAGCCCTTTCGAGATTGAGACAATTATAGTCAGACAAAGGGAAAGTAGCCAAAGGTGCCAGTTCTTCATGGTCCTTGTCTCACACACGACATACCTAAAGAGAAGAGGCTAGATAATGCATACGAATTAGGAGCACTTCATCACTGAGGAGCCAATCTAACTGCAGCCAAATGGTTTTATGATCAGCAGCTCTATTACAATGGGTTCTAGGAAAGAGAACCCTGGAGGTGATGAGAGGAAACTGTCCCATGACCGCCTCTCAGACAGATGGGTTAGCATGTGGGAGATGACCTCACAGCCACTCCTCACAGGCTCCTCCCACCCTCTTATGTTCCAGAAGGATCACAAAGCACCCTGTCAGGACTAAAACTAGCTGTGATTCAAACCTTTGCCTGCTTGGCCCATATGGATATGTGTAAGACCACCACATCACCATGGTAGAGCTTTTACCCTAAACTCCCACCAAATTTCTCCCCTTATGTATCATATACTTCATCTCTTCTAAGACATTCTCAATTGTACATATGCAATGTGCTATCTTGCCTTTGTTTCTGCTGCCATCATAGCCGTGCTTAGCCTTTCATTTTCCTCTATAAATACTCAAGGTTTCAGGGCTCTGAAAAATTTCTCCTTTCTCTAAAGCATCTCTCTGACCCTCCCAATTAAATATACTTTTTTCTATAATTATCTATATATTATCTATAATTCCCTACCATTATCTATAATATAGATAATACATTATCTATATTATCTATAATATAATAACTATATCTATATATCTATAATATATCTATATATTATAATATAGATATAATATCTATATCTATAATATAGATAAAATATTATCTATTATCTATATATTATTATAGATATATATCATCTGTAATATATTATCTATATTATCTATATATTAATAGATATATATTCTATATTATCTACATATTATCTATAATTCCCTACCATTGCTTATGTTTTGCCACCTTGTTTATCATATGACTTGTTCATTTTCCTTCGCTCTTGTTGACTTTAAGGCTTTTGATGAAAGGGACCATGTTTAATTCACTTTTATCCCCTACAGGGATTAACACATTTCCTCAGTTCACACATCACTAAACAAATATTTATTGTGTGAATGAACCAGTAATGTAGGAGTCCTGAGATAAATATATAGCCACAAGAATTATGAGTAGGCACTTAATTTTTTCACATCTCAGGAAGGAAAATTCTTTATTTATTATTTGGAGTTATAAGCCAGTGAGCTTTTTAGGGCTAGGAAATTATAATCGATTGTCGGCAATTTAATCTTAGATGAATTTGATTACTAGCTGCTATCTTGGTTGCACTAGCAGATCTCTATAGGTCTCATTCAGTTAACCTCAGCTTCTTGATGAATTTCCACACAGGTTATTTTCTGAAAGATACAGCTCCACTGAGAACTAGCCAGATTGGATTTATTGTTTTTCTGTAACTAGAACAAGAGCAAGTAGAGTAAAATGTATGTGAGAATTAATGCCAAGTTCTAAGGCTTCAGAATGGAGATTTGAAGAAGAATCATGCTTAAAAACAAAGCAAAATATCTGGTGTTGTAGTTGAGTAATATGTCAATTGGATAGATTTTACAAACCAGATGGGGTACTACATTATCAACATTTTTAGACTACCAGAGAGTTAATGTTTCCCTTCAATGTCAATTGGTATTTCATTTCCCCCTGGCATCACTTATGAACAAAATAGACCATACCTGGTACACTACTAAAGATGGATGAGTGATGAATTAAACAGACTGCAAACACATTACTGCTTTTAAATAACAGCTGCTGCAGGCCTTGATACTCTTAATACAAGACTTATTCAGATACGGGGCAGATGGTCTTTAGGGAAGTATAGTCACCAAGTAAGTCTTTATGATATGTTTAATCTGTTTCGGCAGAGTGCTGAGAGGGGGTAATGAAGTTTAATAGCGTTAGTATTAATGGTTGGTACTTAATAGCTCTTCAGGGTCAGAATGTGATTTTTCTATTGCAAGCATTACATTTTTTAGTTGCTTTAGTATTTAACTTGTATAAATCTACTATTCTGTTGGCTCCTAACCAAAAAACATGATTTTGGATGTCATTTTAAGTAAATTTTACTATGGCTTACAGAAAATGTAGTGAACTTTTTAAAGGTCTAGTTGGTTATGCCTTGGCTTGTTATTCTTCACATTTCAACTCCATGAAAA
>PVKM010001632.1:0-74706 GCA_004027735.1 Carollia perspicillata
TGGAAGATGGGTAATATAGTACAAAAATAGGGCCAAGGTTTATGAGTGACAGAGGGGTTCAACAGATGAATACTAGTGCCCTTTTTAATTTTAAACCAAATACATTATGTTAAAAAGCTGTGTAGCCTTTTGTTTATCTGACAAAAGTTAGACAGACCTTTCCAATCAGCATTTTGGTAAAGTTCATAGTGATTCCTTGCCTCTAGGTTGTCCTGTGGAATGTCTTCTTCTCCCTCCCCAACCTAGAGTGATTGTCTACAATTTTCTATTACTAGCCAGTGCTTTTCAGAATTAGGTGGGCTTCAGAATGACATTTATATATGTGTGTGTGGTGGTGGGAAAGTGAGGGAAAGGACTTATTAGGATATCGATGGTTGGGTTCCCCAGATCCACCAAATCAGAATTTTCAGCTCTTAGGCCCACATTGTGTAAATTGAAAATCATTGCAGGTGCTCTTGATGCTCACTGAACTCAATACCCATAATCTAAAATTTTCTTTCACTGATACTGCCTGTCTATAGATAATATATGTGATTTAAAAAGTGAATGAACTTCATTTGTATAAATGGAACTCCACTAAGACAGTTTGGGCCAGTGATTATCAGAGGGACTTACAAGACCAATCAGTCAAACTCTCTTCCTATTCATGACCTTCCTTCTTCCTTATGTGATTATTACCTATGTTTAGTTTCTCAGTCTATGTGTCTTCTCTGGGTTGGAAAGAAAATTTAGTGGCATTAAAAGAATTTTGGGGGATGTGGGTAGAAAGCAGATTGAGGAGGGTGGAGTGTCTACCCTCTGTTTGACCAATGTATTGTGGGATGTACCTGTCATGTAGAAAACAGCTTGATTTATCCGAAGGCGGTAATTTTGACTCCCAGGACTCAGCCTACTGCTAACACCCCAGAGGACTGTATTCTGGACAAAAAAGTCATTTCACAGTTTCAGGAAATTCACTTTGCAATGTATGCTTTAGGGGTTTATATTTTAATGTAAAAAATCCTTTAATAGTATAAATAAATGCCCCTTCCTATCTATAATGCATTTGTCTTAATAGTCTGGATGTTTAATAATAGGATTGTATCTTATTAACACATGTCTACATATATATGCACAGATGGGAAATATTGGACTTGCAGGAAAGGCCCATCCTCCAAACAAGGACATTCAATGGGACTTGCCTGCATTTTCTCTAAGGAATATGAAATTCTGGCTTGAGTGCAGGATGGCCTCCTGGCTTCCATCAGCTGCTGGCTCTGACATTGTCTTTTTAATTTTTAGTGGTCGTAAGAGAATTCTCAGTGGGGTGGCTAGGAAGTAAATTAAGGATGGGGGAGTTCCTATCCCTTGTTTGACCGATGGATTATGGGATAGTCTAGTTATGTGGAAAACAGGTTGATTAATCCAAGGGAGGTGACAGTGACTCCCAGGACCCAGCCTTCCCAATGACACTCAAGAGGGCTTTTCCCTGAGGTTTATGGAATAACCTGATTGGTGATCAGCTAAGTGAAGTGAATATATAATGATTATTTTCCAGTTTTTTAAAAATTGTTAAAGAAGTACATACACAAAGGAGAAACTGTGTGTGTAGGCGGGAAGATAAATGTTGAAAAGATGAGAAGGGAGAAAATTTGGAATCAGAGAGAAGTGGATTAGAATCCACCCCTATTGGTTGTATAAACTTCAGTATGTTAATTCACATCTCTGAGCCTATCTTCTCATCTGTGAAATGGGAAAAATCTGTCTCTCCCATGGTGGTGGTAAGGATTTGCTAAAGTACATTTTGTAAAAGACTTAGCAAAATGCTTAGAACATAATAGTTCTTGACACAGTGCATCCAAGCTAACAGTACTATTATTGCCTGTAGACCAGTGTGGTAGTTCTAGCACATGCTTTCCAGGCAAGCAAATTTGACTTTGAACCCCTTTTGATTTTGGGCAGAATTACTGATGTTGGCATTCCTAGCACTGAGGCTAAATAATATTTTAAAGGATTAGTCGAGATCTCTTAAATCAATGCTATTATTGTTAAAAAATAGATTTTGGTTGTGTCTGTATTCATGATCTATGAACTGAACTCCCCTAGGCCTTGCTTTAAGCTTTAAGCGTTCTTTCTAGTTTGTAAGAATTATTTTTTTAAAAAAGCCCTCAGAAACAATTAACATTCACAAGACAGTAAGAAGTCTTTGCGGCAATGTTTCTTTTATTTTAAATCATATTTTTCTCTTTTCTGAAAAAAAAAACAATGAAGAATGGCAGTTTTATATGTAAAACAGTAGTTAGCTTTTATATGGATGACATTTTTCTAAAAGCCTAGAAGAATTTCACATTTGCAGAAAAACACTCTGTTCCCAAGTTGGATCTGATTAAATTTCAAATTTATATTAACATCTCATTATTTTTGAAAAAAGTGAATGCCATGCTTAATGGAAAATACTCCGTGTCTGCCAGCTCTGTTTTTGTGGGTTCCTGGGCAAGGCTGTCTTGGGACCCAGGAGGGCTGGGTCTCAGCTGCATCCTTGTTAAAACAGTCACCGGGGATAAATACTGGCCCTTAGATTTTCCTTCCTTTCCCCTCTCCCATCCCTACATTGTTTCAGCTGCCAGCCCCTTAATATTTTCTCTGAAGCAAGGGAAAGGGAAGGACAAAGATGACTTTGAAAGGATAACACTTCTTTCTATGGACTTAAATAGAACACTCAACACAAAACATCCTGTGTTTCCTTTTAATTGATGACACACTGACTACAGTGATGGGTGAACTAAAAACCAGGTCTTATTGTGCACATAGGCATTGTTTTAGTCGCATTTTACCCTACCGAGGGAAAGTTGTTTGTTAAAATTACAACCTGTCCCCCTCTCCTCCACACTCCTGATCTCCTTATCCCACTGTGCCTTTTGTTCTCACCATTGTGGTTATTTCATTTTAACATGTTTTTATTATGTTTTTGTTACTCTCTGACTCCCCTGGCCATAACAGAAGCCCATGACATAAGGATCTTTTTAAAATTTTGTTCACTGTTGAAGTCTCTCTTCTAAAAACAGTGGCTGGCACAAAGTAGCACTCAGTAAGTATTTGCAACATAAATGAATGGACTAGTTTCTTCCTCAGTGTTCTTTCTCTTCCAATTATGGGGAAATAACTGGTAAAAATATGATACAAAATCCTATAAATATGATATGTTTATACCTAGCGGATATATTTGTAGCTTACGTATCTTAGTTGGTGAAGAAGAGATGCAGATTTGGATCCGTGTTCTCTTTGGTTTTGTTTCAAAACCTGACTCTCCTGCCTCCCAACATGATACATATTTCTTTGCTTATTATCTGCCTCCCCTTACTAGAATGTAAGCTTTTTGAAGACACGGTATTTTGTATTTTGTTCACTCCTATAGCATGCTGCTTAGAACAGGGTCTGGCACAGAATAAATACTCAAGACACGTTTGTTAAGTAAGTGACTGTTTGGCTGAGTGTGGTTAATATAGACCATGCATGCCTGGCCCCGATTCCATATGGACTCCACAGCGTGACTGGACACTAAGACGGTGGTACTACTAAGGCGGATGGTGGGTAGTGAGATGAGAATGGAGGAAAGATGACCAAGATGACACTACCATTTTATATAATATAAATGTATATGTGTATCTATCTATATCTATCTAGAGAGATAGCCCATGATCTAAATCACAAGCTCTCTCTCTCCATATCTATCTATCTATCTATCTATCTATCTATCTATCTATCTATCTAGATATGGGGAGATAGATAGATGGATATATGGAGAGAGAGCGCTTGTGATTTGGACCATGGACTATCCACCTATTTTCAGAATGAACTGAATTTTTCTTTATTTCTTGATGTCACATTTTTATTATCTGTAAAATTAAAACAATGTTACCTAACTCATGGCTCAAGTGGGAGGGTGGGAAGGGCCTGACACATAATAGTTGGTCAGTAATGTCAGCTGTCAACATCATCATCCCCATCATCCTAACCACCATCATCGCTGTCTTTATCCAGGAATCGGCAGGCTACAGCCAGGTCTAGCCTGCAGCCTTCTTTTGTTCATATAGTTTTTTGGAATATACCCATGCCCATTTTTTCCATGGTCTAAGGTCATTTGTCATTGTAATAGGAGAACTGAGTAGTTACAAGAGACTATATGGTCTGCAAAGCCTAAAATATTTTCATTCTGGCCTTATGAAAAAAGTTTGTGAACCTTGTTCTAGAATATGGTTCATCAACAATATAACTATATCCAAGTCCAGCAAAGTGTGGTGCACGGACCAGTGAGATACACAATTTGTTCATTACTGGGCTGTGACAAAGTCAGTCAAGAAAGCAAGAGTGTTTACAATGTTCTATCACAATTTAACATATTGTTGACATCCAAAGGCATGGTATTGGCATAGGCAAATGTGGTGGCTTATGACATGGGAAATTAAAAAACGCTTGCTCTTCCCATTGAATTACAATTTACTGTTTTATAATAGCATTTTGCTACATTGGTAACTTAGACATATTCATGTGGTTTCTGATGAAAACATCTGAGGGCTCATCAGGTGGGAGTAACAAAGAGGTCCTGAGATTGCAATTGACCCGGGAAGGTTGATGAGATGAGTGAGCTCATTAATAATGTCATGCAAATGGGCTTTCTAAGCAGATGAATGGGTCAACCACTGTTCACTTATCAACTAATGTAGTTGTAATGTGCTGCTTCATAACTGAGTAAAGGTAGCCACTTCAGGACATTATGTGTGTCTCACATACATACGTAAGTGATTTTTCTGAGATAAAGGTTTTCGAAGGTGATAATTCATCTTCTCTGAATAGGAAGTGAACAACTTTTCCTGGAAATCTAGCAGAACAACAATTCTTCTTATGTTTTGTTGCATGTGTGCTTTTAAAAAAAGCAGACTGACTTTTTCCTTTTCTGTTTTGGAATTGGTTCCAAATAGCGAAGGCTGCCAGAAAAAACAGACAAACTCTCAGGAACAACAATGGCCATTATATGTGCAGTAGGAGCTGCCAGACTTTGATTACTGGCCAGACATTAACCCCTTTGGTGTCTTATGGGGGAAATGCCAAGTCTGAATCTAGACACTTCCAGGATTTTAAGTTACATTATGGTGCAGATTTATAATGTCTTGTGCAAAAAAGGGCTATTGTGAGAAGGAAGTGCAAGTTCAAGGCCACATCTCCTTGTTTCCTGTATTCTGCCGTGAGTCATTCTGTCAAGGGTACATAGACTCCACCACTTCCATTTTTCCCTTTGCAGGCTGGCTGACTGTGGGTAAGAAGCACGTTGCTTTTGCTATCTCCCCTCCTGTAATTTCAGTTGGATGGCATGAGGAGCGGTACAAATTCAGTACTCACAGAGGGAAACCTGTGGGTTCCTTGAGGCCAACATCTACAGAAAAACTCCTAGAAAGTAGAATTTCTGCAAATGCTTTTGTGATCAGTTTCTTCCCCTCTGTCATATGCCCTGTAGGTCAACAGCCTGTGCCCCATTTTGAGACCTCAGACAAGCAGAGAGCAATGCAATACTGGAAGGGCAATAGTATATATATATGTCCTGTATATGTATGCATTTGTGGGTGTAGTTCATTTGTTCTTTTAGTTTACTCCTTTATAGATAGTCTATTGTGGGGTGTCTGGGGATACTAACTTAATAATAATAATAATAATAATAATAATAGCTACTATTTATTGAGAGCTTATTGCAGTATTATGTTAAACATTTCACATAAATACTTAACTCACTTAGAACTTAAAAAAAAACCTTCATGGAATAGCCTCAGTTTGTGTTTGTTACATGCCATTGAGTTGATGCTGATTCTTGGAAAACCCTCTGGATGAATGATGCCCACAATGTCCTGTCCTCAATAGCCCTGCTCAGCATAGGCTTCTCTCATGGGCTCCTATTGGGTCTCTCTCTGATCCTGCTGCTTTCTATTGTTCCCAGCCTTATTGTGCTTTTCAAAGAACCCAGCTTACTCATGATGTACCTGAAATAGGATAGCTTCGATTTTGTCCAACTTGCCTCCGGTGATATTTCAGGCTTTATTTGCTCTAGGACCCACTTGCTTGCCTTTCTGACCATCCACAATAGCCATAGAGCTCTCCTCTGACACTACACTTCAAACGAATCAGTTCTTTTTCCTTCTCAGCCTCTTCACTGTCTAGCTTTAGCATCCAGTCATCGTAAGTGGGAATACAAGTGTGTGGATGATCTTAGCCTTGGTGTCTAATATCACATCTTTGTTCTTGAAGATCTTGTCTGCCCTTCTTTCTTAATTCTTTCATTGCTGCCCTTCTCAGGATCAGCCACCTCTTGATTTTCTGGCTGCAGTCCCCATTTGAGTTGGTGGCAAACCAAGGTAAGAAACATTTTAACAATTTCGATATCTTTATTGTCTATGCTAAAATGTGTTTCTTCTCTAGTCATGATTTTTGTCTTGCAGATGTTCAAATGAAGTCCTGCTCTGACACTTTCTTTTTTTACTTTTATCAAGAGTCATTTCAAACCATTGCTACTTTCCACCATTAAGATGGTTCATCAGCATATCTTAAGTTATTGACATTTCTTCCACCAATTTCACCCCTGCTTCCTCTGAGACTAGCCCAGTTTTTTATATGATATGTATGTATGAACAGGGATATAAATGTGTACCCTTTTCTGACTTCTTTGCTTGTAAGATACCATCCTGTCTCTCTACATTCTGACCTTACAGTGTCTTTCCTGCCACAATCCTGGTTAAGCATCAGGACAATCGAGCATGGAGGCATGCCCAGCTCTTTCAGAGCGACCTGTAGCTTTTCATGATTGATGCAGTCATAGCCTTGACTGTGGTCTGTAAAACATGGACGAACTTTCTTCTAGAATTCACTGGAGCACTCTAGTATCTGCATTAAATATTACATATTAGTAATTGAGTCCCAGGAAACTCAAGGGTACCTGGCAGTTGATTTCAGAGCTACAATTCAGACCCAGATCTGTCTGACACAAAACTCACTTACTCATTTATTTTGATGAATTGCCTTCCTAAAGTGAATAAATAAGGAATTTACTTAATTTATTGGAATTGACATTCTGGTTGGTGAGAAAGCTATGTGATGTAGAATAAAAACGTTATCACACAGCTATGTGCAAAATGACCAATTCTGTTGGAGGGCAGGAGAAGCTGGGAGGTGGCAGAGGAAGGATAGAGAAAGCAGTACTTAAGCTGTGCCCCTGTGGAATAAAATATTCAGGAGAAGAGCAAGGTCTTACAACCTAGACTACTCTATCCAGCGAAGCTGCCATTTAGAATTGAAGGGCAGACAAAGTGCTTCCCAGAGAAGGTAAAGTTAAAGGAGTTCATCATCACCAAACCTTTATTATATAAAATATCAAATGGACTTATTTAAGAAAAGGAAGATCAAAACTATGAACATCAAAATGGTAATAAATTCACAACGGTCAATAACTGAATTTGAAAAACAAACTAGGCAAACAAGCACAACAGAAATACAATCATAGATGTGGAGATCATTTGGAGAGTTATCGGTTAGGAGGGAGGAGGGGGAGATTGAGGAAGAAAGGGGCAGGGGTTAAGAAGGAGAAATCGGTGGGTACAGAATAGACAGGAGGATGTTAAGAACAGTATAGGAAATGGAGAAGCCAAAGAACTTTTATGTACAACTCATGGATATAAACTAAAGGGGGTTTGCTGGAGGGGATGAGGGGTACCAGGTGAAAGGGGGCAAAGGAGGAAAAATTAGGACAACTGTAATAGCATAATGAATAAATACATTAAAAAATTACAGAATAAAAGGGAAAAAGAGATAGAAAGAGAGTGATTCAGTGGGATATACTTGTATGAGAAGAGACCTGGACTTATGACTCTGGCTTCTACAGTTCCAGAGTAATTCCATGATACAGAATAGAGAAACTTGACAGTGGGACAATTTGCAAGTTGCTTCTTCACTTACCATGTTCATATCATTTTGTGCTTTGTTCTCCATGGCATTGCCATGCCTTACTAACAGGGACACAGGGAGAAAGTGAGTTTGGAGGGGGGTAATCTCCCCACTCTGCACACTATAATGTTGGGATGAAGGTACCTACCAGCTCTGGTAGGGTGAATGCAGGCTTTGGCCATGTCTTAGTATCACATGATATACTTGGTTCTCTTCCATTGCATTGTTCCATCCTGAAGAGTACAGCTGCTGGTTCTTTCACCAGATATAAGGGGACAGATAAAGAAAGCAAAGTAGTGTCCACTGACAAGCATGAAGATGACTGTGATAGAGGCAATGCTCTATCAGAACACTGGAAATAAAGTGACATATGTCCAGTCCCAGCCAGCAATCTGGCTCAGTGTGGAGCAACGGTGTTACAGTCAGGGTGCTCCAAGCCTTGGGCTCTTCTTCATGGGATAAATGATAAGCAGTGAACTTAGACATGATGATCTGCCTTGTTGGCAACCACAGCATCACATTCTTTTGAAATTTCACTGTCAGGAATTGAGATCGATCACATAAATTTTGGGGTTTAAGATTTCAGAATGCAATGACCATGGACTGCTCACTTGCAATAATTCTGTTTTGTGAATATTTTAAAAGGGGATCCTTGGTTTTCCTATATTCCTTACAAAACCCTCCTAGCCTTCAAATCTTCCTATAAAATCTTCTGCTCCAGTCTTAAACAAATCCTGTGATTAAATATGATTATAGGATAGTTACATGTATCCTTGTTAATTGTATCAAAAGATCATGAAAAAAATGCCCATCATTAAATCCCCGAAGTGATTGGATTGGCATGAGAAATGGGTTTGGGGCTGGCATGGGGAGAGAGGATCTGAGTCTGGGATTTCATGAAATCCAAAACAATAGAACAGCTGCTTTTCTATAAACAGATTATTATTATTGTTTCTACCTAGACAGCTTGATAGCAGCCATTATCTTCTTTCTAGTGTCTTATCAAGTTCCGGCTGTGTGCAGCATGGGTGATAAGGAATGAGAAATGTCACCCCTGGGAGTGCCAAGGATTATTTCTATGCACTGCTGTCCAGCAGCAGCCAGTCCGTTAGAACTGAAAAGTAGTCCTATTGTTCACGCTGGGCAGTCGCTATTGTGACTACACCAAGAGAGCAAAAAAGGATGTAGTTGCCATTGTGTGAAAGATTGAAATTTCATTAGTCTCAGCTGAAGTTCAAGCAGTCTTGATTTTGAAAAGCAGAATCATTATGGAATATCTCTGAAGAGAAAGAAGACAAGAGAAGGAAAGAAGAATGAAATGAGCTCAGAGCTTTTTAGGTCTACGAGGGAGTATAAAAAAGAGAGAGAGAACTATAATACTTTCAATCACTGGAACTTGAAATGCCAGGCATATAACCCTCAAAGGAATTGAGTAGCATCATATCACCATTACTTGTGATCCAATTGTTTAATATAAAAACTCCATCCTACATATAACTCATCAGAAAATAGTTAATTTACTAGATTTCTGTTTGTCTGTGTTTCATAGTAAGTTCTTAAACAAAATTAATCTGTTGATATTGAAAATTTTACCTTTGCTCTTCAATGAAAAAATAAATGTTTTATTACTAATGTAGATGTGCTGGCTCTAAATATTTGAGGAAGAAAAAGACATTCTCATATTTTTATTCTAGTATCTCAGTTTCTTAACCTTTTATCTTCCTGGAGAAAGATGGCATTAGGAAAAGAAATAGAGCAAGAAATAAAGCATTTGACTTACCTGTATCATAAAGCTTCTTCCCCAAATATTCAGAGTGCTTTAGTCTTTTTAATACACAGTTTAGGGTTATGTTGATATTATAATGTAAGCTGCTTGGAAGTGAGCCAAATAAAATGTTTCCAACATCTTAAATCATTATTCTGAAATTGGAATTTCAAATGAATAGAATACTTTGCTCTTAAACCAACAACTTCCGAAATTGGATTTTAGTCGTGAAATCATTACAGTGGAGGGTGGGAGGAGGTTGGGAAAGCAAAGGGCAAAAAGAGGACACAGAGGAAGAAAGGAGCACCTGGGAAAAGAGGAAGAGCCTTCGACTCCCTTTTGGAGTGTGATCCCAGGAGGGCAAGGACCGGCTCCGGTGTTTCCACGCCATCTCAGACAGAGTAAACAGTAGGGGTTAAATGAGTTAGTGAGAGGTATGTAGAAAAAAACAGTTTCAGCACTAAGAATCCAGAGGAATATTTTCCTAACTAAACAAAATATTTTAAGTTTTCATCCAGTAAGTATTTATTAAGAAGCCTAGAGCTTCTCCAACTTCAATACACAAATGAATTAACTGGTGATCTTGTTAACGTCCAGATTCTGATTCAGTAGGCCTGAATTTCTATCAAGCTCCCAGGGGATCTGATGCTGCTGGACCAAGAATACGCTGTGGATAACAATGTGCTAGAGTAACACAGGGGCGGCTTGGACTGGGAGTCATGTGCTCTGTGTTCTAGCCTCTGATCTTAACTATTGGTGTTTTTAAGCCAAGTTATTAGTTTTTTAACCTCAATTTTACCATCTGTATAATGAGTGAGGTGAGTCTACATGATTTCTAGGGTTCTTAGTTCTTTAATGTTTTAAAACAAAAGGAAAGAAAAAAGGCACTAAGAACATATTTTAAACATACAAACCTCTCCATCAATATTAATATTTAGACACACACTGGAAAATCAGTTCAAATATCTCATAATCGCTGTTTACTTCATCCCACATCTCACATCACAGGCTCAGAAAAATACAAATACATTAACTGAGAACGGCTAAAATTTTCTCACATATTCTCCCCCTGTCTTTTCCTCAGTTTTAATAGCTGTACTATGTCTACATTCTCAAATGGCCATTCCATACCATGCTCTCCCTTTGACTCATTATTTTGCCTTAGTCCTACATGTAATTGTTTAACAGTCACAAGCAGACCTTCCTTATGTCAACGTCTCTCCAGGCAGTTTGGCTGTCTAAAATTTCTTCTCCAGGAGACACCTCAGAGCGAAAATGAGAGCAACATTCTCCGAGTTCGTGCATATTGACAAACATTCATCTGTGCTTGTTATACTTGAAGGCCAGTTGTGCTGAATAGAAAATCCTTGATTCATGTTGTTTTCTTTGAGTGCTTTAAATACGTCACTCCATTTCTGTCTGGCATATAGTGTTGACAAGTCTAATGAAAATCTAATTGTGTTTGTTATATAAATTGCATGTTCCTTCTGCCTAGATGCCTACATGATGTTTATTCCTTTTTATTCCAAGTTAAATAATTTTTCTAAATTATTTCTTGTTATTGGTTGATGTGGATGGATATTCTTAGATAGATGATGTGCTTTCTCAATTTGTGATTTAATTTTTTTTGAATTTTGGAAATACTTTCTTTAGTCTTATTATTATTATTTTTTTAGTATGTGCTTTGTTCTTTCACTTTGGTTTCATTTTGAAGACTTCCTGTTATCTCTATGTTGGATCTTCTCTGTCTTTAATTTGTCAGCTTACTTGAATTCTTTCTTTTAATTTCTTTTTTTTATTTTAAAAATTCTTACTGTTTTCAACTTCTTTTCCTCTAAATAATACTTCTTATTTGTATGTTTATTCTCTTGTGTTCTTTCTAGTTAGGACTTCATTTCTGAAATGATTTTCTTTCTTTTATTTTAAATGGTTTGAGCTCTATCATCTCTTTTCTGAGTTTAAAAATGACTTTTTGTTTTAATATCTTTAGGTTATTATTCTTAATACCTTCTAGTTTACTTCGAAAATAAAGGCAATAACCTGGGTGTATTCTATGAACACATATTTCTGATGTGTTTTCAGTGTCTATGGTGTCTCATTCTGCTTCCTCTTCTCTTTTTTTCATGTTGTAACTGAATTGTTGCTCATTTTTTTTGTGAAAAGAGTTTTTCTAAATTTTTAGAAAGAGGCATGGTTCAGGGTAGCTTTGGTAACTTCACAAAGCTCCCGCTTTTGTTTCCATGAAGTGTTAAAATTTAACTGCTTACTTTCTGAGATTTCCTGGCTGTGACTTTTCTCTTCCCTTTGTCTCTATTGCCTTTATGTTGATCAATTTTGAACCCACTCTCAAAAGTCTGGTCAGGCTCCATTCTGGAAGGGAGCCCTGGCTGGTCAGTTTCATGAGTTCACTGTGATCAGTCAGTTCTTATCCCTTCCATCTAACATCTGTTGGCTAAGTTTTCTGCTCTCTTCTCAGGTTCATCAGAGACTCTGTGCTTTCTTCTGCTTTCTTCCACACAAATGTCAACTCTTGTGTATTTTCAAGGTTTGTCCTTATTTGCTTGTGTTTTGGATTTTCTGGAAATACTTTGTCACCTAATTTATTGTGTTTTTGGTTTTGTTACCTAGTGGTTCTATCTGCTGTTATGTGAGGATTTGGAGAGATGAAGAAACTATGTCACTGCTGTCACCACCCCACAATTTTTCTCAATCCTAAAACATTTAAAAAATGTACACTCTATTTAAAGCACAACAGTATTATCCAACATACCCAACCCATAAGAAGATGGCCTCCTGCCACAGAACTTTGCATCATAGATCTTAGAACTAGACAGAAGAGCCTCAGAAGTCATGTGGTCCAGTTCCCTGACAAATACTACTGGGTCAAAAATCATTTGTTTTCTTCTAGCTGGTTTTCTAATGTGTATTGATAGTTTAGGTTTAGGTTTTGTGTTTGATCCTGGCTAGAAGTTTACATTTAACAGGTTATTTTTATAAACCTCAATTTTCTTATTCTTTTTTTTAAACTTTTTTTATTGTTGTTCAAGTACAGTTGTCTCCATTTTACCCCCACCACTACCCCCACCCCCAGCTCATGCCCTTGATCCTACCCACCTTTGGTTTTGTCCATGTGTCCCTCATAGATGCTCCTGAAAACCCTTCCCCCTTCCCCCCATTATCTCCTCTAACCTCCCTTCTGGTTACTGTCAGTTTTTTCTTTATTTCAGTGTCTCTGGTTATATTTTGTTTACTTGTTGGTTTCGATGATTAGGTTCCACTTATTGGTGAGATCACACGGTATTTGCTTTTCACTGCTTGGCTTATTTCACTTAGCATAATGCTCCCTAGTTCTATCCATGTTGTCACAAATGGTAGAAGCTCCTTATTTCTTTCTGCTACATAGTATTCCATCATGTAAATGTACCATAGTTTTATTATCCATTCACTTACTGATGGCCACTTAGGTTGCTTCTAGCACTTGGCTATTGTAAATTGTGCTGCTATGAACACTGGGGTGCATAGGTTCTTTTCATTTGGTGTTTCAGGATTCTTAGGGTATAATCCCAGCAGTGGCATTGCTGGATCAAAAGGCAGATCTATTTTTAGTTTTCTGAGGAAATTCCATACTGTTTTCCACAGTGGCTGCATCAGTCTACATTCCCACCCATAGTGGACTAAGATTCCCTTTTCTCCGCATCCTCTCCAACACTTATTGTTTGTTGATTTGTTTATAATGGCCATTCTGACTGGTGTGAAGTGGTATCTTATTGTAGTTTTAATTTGCATTTCTCTGATGGCTAGTGATGCTGAGCAAGCTTTCATATATCTCTGGGCCCTTTGTATGTCTTCTTGGAGAAGTGTCTGCTCAGGTCCTTTGCCCATTTTTTAATTGGGTTATTTGGCTTCCTGGAGTGGAGTTGTGTGAGTTCTTTATGTATTTTGGAGATGAAACCCTTGCCCAAGGTATCATTGGTAATTATGTTTTCCCATACGGTTGGTTCCCTTTTCATTTTCTTGATGTTTTCTTTAGCTGTGCAGAAGCTTTTTATTTTGATAAGATTCCCAATTGTTTATTCTTTCCTTTATGTCACTTGCTCTAGGGGACATATTGGTGAAAATATTGCTGCATGGAATATTGGAGATATTCTTGCCTATATTCTCCTCTAGGACTTTTATGGTGTCACACTTATATTTAAATCTTTTATCCACCTTGAATTTTGAATTTATTTTGGTGTATGGTGTAAGTTGGTGATCAATTTTCATTTTTTTTTGCATGTAGCTGTCCAGATCTCCCAACATCATTTGTCGAAGAGGCTATTTTTACTACATTTTATGCTTCTTCCCCTTTGTTGAGTATTAATTGACCATAGAGACTTGGGTTTGAGGGGGGGCTCTCTATTGTGTTCCATTGATCTATGTGTCTGTTCTTATGCCAGTACCAGGCTGTTTTGATTATAATGGCCTTGTAATGTAGTTTGATGTCAGGGATTGTGATCACTCCTACTTTGTTCTTTCTCGAAATTGCCGTAGCTATTCAGGATTATTTACGGTTCCATGTAAATTTTTGAAACGTTTGTTCTATATCTGTGAAATATGTCATTGGTACTTTAATAGGGATTGCATTGAATCTGTAAATTGCTTTAGGTAGTATGGACATTTTGATGATGTTAATTCTTCCAGTCCATGAACATGGTACATGTTTCCATTTGTTTGCATCTTCCTTAATTTCTTTCTTCAGTATTATGTAGTTTTCTGAGTACAGGTCTTTTACTTCCTTGGTTAGGTTTATTCCTAGATTCTTTATTTTTCTTGTTGCTATAGTGAAAGTTTTCTTGATTTCTGTTTCTGATATTTCATTGTTGGTATACAAAATTGCCTTCAGTTTCTGAACATTGACTTTGTATCCTGATGTTTTGCCATATTCACTTATTAGGCCTAGTAGTTTTTTGTTGGAATCTGTAGGACTGTAGGATTTTCTACGTACATTATCATGTCATCTGCCAACAATGACAGTTTTGCTTCCTCCTTTGCAATTTGGATGCATTTTATTTCTTTTTGTTGTCTGATTGCTGTGTCTAGGACTTCCAATACTATATTGAGTAGAAATGGTGAAAGTGGGCATCCTTGTCTTGTTCCTGATCTTAGTGGGAAAACTTCTAGTTTTTGCCCATTAAGTATGATGTTGGCTGTAAGTTTCTCATGTATGCCCTTTATTACATTGAGGAATGCTCCCTCTATTTCCACTTTGCTGAGTGTTTTTATCATAAATGGGTGGTATACCTTATCAAATGCTTTTTTCCACATCTATTGATATGATCATGTGATTTTTGTCTTTCCTTTTGTTTATGTAATGTATTATGTTTATTGATTTGTGACTACTGTGCCATCCTTGCATCCCTGTATGAATCCCGCTTGATCATGGTGTATGGTCTTTTTTAATGTATTGCTGGATGCAGTTTACCCATATTTTGTTGAGGATTTTAGCATCTATGTTCATCAGCAATACTGACTTGTAGTTTTCTTTGTTGTATCTTTTTCTGGTTTTGGGATTAGGATGATGCTGGCTTCATAGAAAGAGTCTGGGAGAACCCCTCTTCTTTGAATTTTTGGAACAGTCTGTGAAAGATATGGGTTTGCTCTTTCTTAAATGTTTTGTAAAATTTTCCTGTGAAACTGTCTGGTCCAGGGCTTTTGTGTGCTGGGAGTTTTTTGATTACTGCTTGTATTTAGTCACTTGTTATTGGTCTATTCAGGCATTCTGCTTCTTCATTCAGTTTCAGAAGGTTATCTTTTTCTAGAAAGTTGTCCATTTTACCCAAGTTTTCAAATTTCTTGGCAAATTCTTCTTTGTAGTAACTTCTTACAATTCTTTGTATTTCTGTGGTATCAGTTGTAATCTCTCCTCTTTCATTTCTGATTATGTGTAATTGGGTCCTCTTTGTTTTTTTCTTGATGAGTCTGCTTAAAGGCTTGTTGATTTGTTTATTTTTTCAAATAACGAGCTGCTGGATTTATTGACCCTTAGACTTGTTCCTTTAGTCTCTATATCATTCAATTCTGCTCTGATCTTGGTTATTCCTTCTACCGCCCTGGTCTATCTTTGTTGTTGTTCCTCCAGTTATTGTAGGTGTAGGGTTACATTGTTTAGTTGAAATGTTTCTATCTTTTTTAGGTAGCTCTGTATCACTATGAACTTCCCTCTCAGGACAGCTCACTTTGTGTCCCATAAGTTTGGGGTTGTCGTGAGTTCACTTTTATTTTTTTTTCCAGAAACTTTTTGATTTCTTCCTTGATCACATTTTTAACCCATTCATTGTTTAATAGTATGCTATTCAATCTCCATGAATCTGAGTGTTTTTGAGTTTCTTCCTAGAGGTTGGCTTCTGGTTTCAGTCCCTTGTGGTCAGAGAAAATGCTTGATATGATTTCAATTTTCTTGAATTTGTTGAGGCTTGTTTTGTGTCTATTATGTGGTCTATCTTTGAAAATGTTCCATGTGTATTTGAAAAGAATGAGTATTTTCTTCTCTGGGATGAAAGGTTCTATATATATATCAGTTAAGTCAATTTGATCTAAGACATTGTTCAATGCTGCAATATCTTTGTTGACATTTTGTTTGGAAGATCTATCCATTGTTGACAGTGGAGTGTTAAAATCCCCTAGTATAAGTGTGTTGCTGTCTTTATCTCTCTTGAAATTCTCCAAGATTTTACATATATATATTGGGTGCTCCTAGGTTGGGTATATATATGTTTATAATGTTTATGTCTTCTTGATGGATTCTTCCCTTGAGTATTATGAGGTATCCTTCTGGGTCTCTTTTTATGACTCTTGTTTTGAAGTCTATTTTGTCTGATATGAGTATCGCTACCCTAGCCTTTTTTTCCCTGTTTATTTTCTTGGAATATTTTTTCCAACCCTTCACTTTCAATCCATGTAGGGTTTTTTTTGGTCTGAGGTGGGTTTCATGTAGGAGGCATGTGTGTGGGCCATGATTTCTTATCCATTCAGCTATTCTATGTGTTTTGACTGGATAATTTAAACCATTTATGTATCATGTTAATATTGATAGGTACTTATTCATTGCCATTTTACTTTCTTCATACTGTGTTCCTCTCACTCTCATTCTCTTTCTTCCTTTTCTTAAAACAGTCCCTTTAGCATCTCTTGCAGTGCTGGTTTGGTGGAGGTGTATTCTTTGAGCTTTCTTTTGTCTGGAAAACTCCTTATTTGGCCTTCCATTTTAATTGAGAGCCTTGCTGGCTACAGTAGTCTCAGTTGCAGGACTTTGCTTTTCATTAATTGGGATATTCCTTGCCATTCTCTCTGGCTTGGAGAGTTTCCATTGAGAAGTCAGCTGCTTTCCTTATCGGGGCTCCCTTGCATGTTACTTTCTGTATCTCCCTTGCTGCCTTTAAGATTCTCTCTTTGTCTTGGAATTTTGCCATTTTAATTATGATGTGTGTTGGAGTGGGCCTCTTTGAGTTCTTCTTGATTGGGACCCTCTGTGCTTCCTGGATTTGTGTGAATTTTTCTCTCATGAAATTAGGGGAGTTTTCCATCATTACTTTTTCAAACAGGTTTTCTATTCCTTGCTTCTTCTTCTCCCTCTGGTATCCCTATTATAAGGATATTATTTTGTATCATGTTGTCCTGCAGTTCCCTTAACCCTTCTTCATTCTTTCTGAGACTCTTTTCATTTTCTTGCTTTTTCTGGGTGTTTTTTTCTACTTTGTCTTCCAGCTCACTGATTTCATCTTCTGCTTCATCCAGCCTGCTTTTGATTCCTTCTACTGTATTTTTCAGTTCAGAAATTGTATTATTCATTTCTTCTTGGCCATTGTTGATAGTTTCTATTTCCTTTTTCATGTTGATATAGTTTGCAGTGAGTTCACTGTAGTTTCCTTGTAGTTTTTGGTAATTCTCAGTGAGCTCCCTTTATAACAATTGCTTTGAACCCAGTATCTGATAGTTGACTTGCCTCTATTTCATTTAGCATTCTCTCTGAGGCTTCCTCCTTTCCTCTCATTTGGGGTTGGTTTCTTTGTCTTCCCATTGTATAGAAGGCTCTTGTTGTTAACCTTTGCTTCTTAAATTGATCTGTTCTGACTCCCTGAGTTTGTGGTGTGAACTTCTATGGTAGGACACTTGTGAGATTCAATGGTTCATTCCCTTGGATCTCCTGAATTTGCTGCTCTTGGGATGCTCTTTATGCCATTTACGTTGGCTCTCTGGATGTATTTAAGTTTTGATTGTTGTTGGGTCATTCTTTGGTGGGTCCTTCCCTCCAGCTGGTTGACTGAGGGTCACTCCTCCCACAACATCTTATATACTGTTGTGCAGGTGCTGCCAGAAGAAAACCTCCAAGCCCAGGGAACAAACCCACATCCACAAAAATATCTTCCCCCTACAATCTCAGTATAAACAGAAATGAACCAATATTAATAAAGATGTGTGTAAAGAGATTAAGACTACTATTTGAAAGGATAGCATTAAGCTATAGTATAAATTCTAGTGACTTATTATGTACAAGCTTGCCGGACCAAAAAATGAATGTTAAAAAGCTATACAGGAAAGAAAGTATCTCTAATCATGTAGAAGACCACAGTGGATTTCATCTTAGTAGCCTTTAGTAATTACAACTGTTTTTTTTCTTTCTGGATCTGCTTTAGGTGGTGTCAGATGTTGAAACCATCTGACCTTAGGCAGCCTGCTGTGAGTCTGCCAGAGATCTGCTGTCTATAGTTGTCTCCTTCAGTTGTTAATTAGTCACTTTACACTCAACAGTCAGACTTAAACACCATAGGGCAGGGCATAATTCCTCCTGGGGTTGGGGCTACTGTTTCCCCTCAGGCTGCTACTGCTTGGAGGGGAGTGGTCTGCCTGAGAAGGATGGCTGCTGCAGTATGGGAGATCACTCAGCACTAGGATCCCAAAGGCCACTCTCTCAGTTCTCTCCCCCAGGCTTCTGTCCCCATTCTCTCCTCAAGTGTTTGTAGTCCACTGTGCCCCATCCCCTTCCTGCCACCGCTTTACTAGGGATGAACATCTTTGGCTATCTCCTTTAGTTATTAATCTAGTCTCTCTGCATGAAGCAGTCAGGCTTAAGTACCACAGAACTGGAGTAGAGTCCGTCTTGAGGGCCGGGCTGTTGTTTCCCCTCAGGCTGCTGCCATTCAGAGGGGAGTGGTCTGCCTGAGCACAATGGCTGCCACTTTTGAGATATGACTCTGCTCAGGGGTTCCCTGTGGCTACTCTCTCCACACTCTCCCCAAAGCTTCCATGCCCAGTCTTTGCTCAGGCATCTCCAGCTCACTCTGCTCCTGCCTTTGCCAGAACCCTGGGTAAGTGACAGCAAATGAAAATTTGTGTGTTGGCCTTTTCAATGGCTCTTTTTATCCCCAGCCATCCGTCTCTGGCAGAGAGCAACCCTGCTGCTTCTCACTGCCAGTTATTATCTGTTACTTTTTGGGCTCTGGTCTTCCAGGCTGTGGATCCCAGCTATGGCTTAGACCCCATTCTTCTCAGGGGGGTCTAACCTGCCACTTAATTATCCCTCCTGTGTTGCCACCTGTGGGCATCCAGCCAGCAGCCCCTTCAAGTCTCCACTGAACTTCTTACCGAGCAGGTTGTGCTGAAACTGGTTCTTCTGTTTGTCCAAGGTTTTAAGGCTTTGTTCTCGCTATTGTTCACTTGTTCATTCTGGGTTATTTCTCCACAATTTTGTTGTAATTCCAGATTGGTCCTAGGGGAGGTTAGTGTGGCTTCCATTCACACCTCTGCTATCTTTCCACTCCTTTTTTTATTATTCTTAAATCACTTAAAAAATCCAGAAAGCTCTTGAAAAATCCTACATATCTGCGATGTTGAGGACCATTGCTACCGTTTCAGCAGGCGGCACTCTGAGCTGACTTGCTGGGGTGGCCACCTTCTTGGAGTTATTTTTAAGGAGTCAAACTTGGTGAATAAATAAAATCTTTGTCTTTTTTACTTACTAGAAACCTTACTAGCATTATAATTTTTTCCATAATAGCTATTGTCTATGAGATGCCATTCTTATTCCCTCCCACCAACCAAGACATTTTAGAAATGAGAAAAATATAATAGTTACACTAAAATTGCATCTTGGCCTAGCATTTATATTTTAAGCCATCAGGTTGTCTGTTTGATGATGTCAATGAACTAAACATATAATTAAATTATTATCATCAGAGATTGAGCCATAAATTTATTTTTGATTTTGTAGTTGCCTTGGCTGATAATTTAGGTCCTGGATTCAGGAAGATTCTTTCTGAAATAAGTATGATGGCCTAAGTATCTGGCAAACAAATAGTGCCTGGCCCCTGACCAATGATTAGAGCTTCAACAATGGTTATAATGAGTCTTACAAAGCAGAAAAAATTTTCAGTTCTACTTAATTTTAAGTGCTATTTATTTCAATCATATCTTATAGTTGTTTCAGTTGTATCACACTTGGATATTATGAAAGACTGTTGTTATTGTGACATTATAACAGCTGTCATTTATTGAGATCTTACTATGTGAGAGCCAACACTATGTTTACTTGATTTAACTCATTTAATCCTCACAACAGCCCATCGAGATGAGATCTATTATTACCCTCATTTTATAGACAAGGAAAATGAAGCACATAGAGATTAAGTAATTTGTCCAAAGTCATATAGCTGGTGACAGGGCTAGATTTTAGTTCAAATCATTTGAGTAGGAAATTCCTATGCAACACACTACTACATTTTTTATACTGTAAGCTTTTCCTTAAGTCACACACTAAAATAAATGACATGTATCAGTCTGGCCATAGCAGTGCTATATCATTAAAAATCATACATGTTCACAAGCAGTCTAGGTACTATGAACTCCCTTGCAGAAATCTTTTAGTAATCAGTTTTTAGTACGATGTTTCCCTGTGTGCTAGACATGTTGAAGATGTAAAAGAAGTAGAACAATACTCTCTCTCAATGGACCTGGAGATTCATAGGAGTAGGTGATCTTTTTGGAGGTTTGGGAAAGTAGATTGGTTCTCTAAGGTCTGAAGGTCATAGTGGGAAGGCAATTGATAGTGACCCTTGAAATTACTTCATTTCAAGACACTGTCATGCAGATTGCAAGTGGGTCTGTCAGTCCTTGGAATATGGGTCCAGCTTACCTCTAACTCCAATATTTCAAAATGAGAAAGCAAGAGGTCACTACAAAATTTCTTCTCACAGTCTTATTTTCCACATCGCATCGTTTCTAGTACTTTTATGTCATTTGAGATGTAGAAATTAAACCCTTCAGATTTCCATTAGAAAGCCAATCCATGCCAGTTATGGGTTGAATTGTGTACTGCAAGAAATTCATATGTTGAATTTCTAACTCCAAATCTCAGAATGTGACCTCATTTGGATGTAGAATTACTGCAAATGCAGTTAAATTAAGATGAGGTCATGCACGGATAGGTGGGTTCCTAATCCAATATGACAGGTATCCTTATAAAATGAGGAAATTTGGATGTAGATATAGACCCATAGAGAACATTTTGTGAAAATGAAGGCAGAGATAAGGGTGACACATCTACACACCAAGGACATACACTAAAGGATGCCATCAAACCACCACAAGTTAGGAAAGAGGCATGGGATGCATCCTTTCCTCACTGCACTCGGAAAGAACCAACACTGCTAACACCTTGATCTCACATGTCTAACCTCCAGACTATTACAGTAAATTTCAGTTTTTAACCGCTCAGTTTGGGGTACTTTGTATGGCAGCCCTAGTGAAAAAATATACCACGAAACATTTCCTGAGTTGGGTGGATTTTACAGATGATATCACACTGCCCACAGTATCCCCCCAATTAAATGGCTCCATCTCACCCTCTGCTCTTTCTCCTTCTCATCTTCCCCATCCTGGGTAAATCTCTAAAGTCCCAGCTTCAAATTCATTTTAATTATTTTTAGAGAGTAGTTTTCCTCTTTCTTTGAAGTTGCGACAACAACCAACATCTAGGTCTTGGGTGCTCAGCTTCCAGCCCAACCGTTAATCAAAGTACGTGTTAAACACAAACAGCCCATTTACTTAGAGAAATTCCTGTGCCAGATGTTACAGTAAGAACATTTTATAGATGGCCTAGTTTCAAATCTTGGCTCTGCTATTGATTAGGTATGTGAACTTGAGTGAGTTACTTTACCTCTCTGAAATTAGGATAGTAATAATAATACTCCATAATGCCTGCTTAATTTTGGTACCTTCACTCCCTTCCCAACAAACTCAGAAGCAGATTTATGTATAGATGGTGCATTGGGGAAGACTCTCAGGAATAGCACTGTAAAGGAGTGAGGGGGCAGGTAGGGCTGTGAGAGAAGTTGCCCTGTGATGTAGGTGGAGCATAAGCCCTTCCAAGGGGAGATGTGGCACTATATGGCCCTCCAGAGTGGTCTTATATAATGGCAAAGGACTGAGCCTTTGTCCCCTCTCACCAAAATCTAGTCATTTGAAGTGGGCTACCACACTGAGAAGTCATAACATTTAGTGAGGCAGTTCCTTTGTCTGAAAGCAATTTCTTGAGAGAGATTTGTCTCTGAGTAGTCCTTTTCCAACATTGTCTTGGTAGCTGGGGAATAAGTATCTCTGCTGCCAGTCTGTCCTGCTGACAGTTTCCAGGTGACACATCACAGCATTTACTAGAGTGTTATTGTGAACATGAAACAATATACAAAATATGTCTGGAACAGTACCTGGTATGTGATAAGTGCTGTATAAATTGGAGACATCATATATTCAAAGTCCACATTAGCAATTTTTAGCTTTATGAAGTTGCATTCAATTTACAAATTTGCCTTTATGTACTTACATACTATTTCACATAAACTTTGATTCTTATAGAGACCATGTAACTTGAATGAAATAGATATTTCACATAAAATACTGTCTATGAGGAGACTGAAGCTCAGAGCAGTTAGTTAACAGATTCGCCCAATGCCACTCAAGTTAGCAGGGACCAGCTCCTCCCTGTTTTCAATTCCCTTCTCCCTCTTTGCAGCCACAGCTAATTTTTGAAGCCACAATTATCCATGTGTAGGGCTTAATCTCACCAGCCCTAATCTTAGGACATATTGTTTTAGGGGTTTACAACACCCTAAAATAACACCAGGATTCAGCATTAATAATTTTGTGATTCACTTGGCCCTACCTTGAGCCATGATGAAGTTGCAAAGATGGTTGATGGGCGTAAAGGCGTTTTACCCTGAAAGGCTGACATCTGGCTGTAAGAGCCCTTGCGAGGTGAGGTGGTCTTTGCCTTAGTGGATTCTCTGTGTTATTGTACATGCCTGACCTTCCACTTCAAAGACCTGATTTTGTCTTGTCTGAGAGTAGGGAAGGTTTTCAGGAAAAGGATACACTAACTAAATACCAAAAAAAAAAAACAAAAACAAAAAAAAAAAAACAAAAAAACCACTGGGTTTTAAGCTAGAATCCGACTTTTTAAAGTTACACAAAATACTTGAATGCCCAGAGTAACACATTTTCTCTATAGGCAAACTAATCAAGCATTTACTTGGTGAGCAGAACATCAGAGCAAAGGGAGTTGGTACATCTTAAGAAATATACTTCCAGCCCTGGCTGGTGTGGCTCCGTGGATTGAGCTCCAGACTATGAACCAAAGGGTCTCTGGTTCGATTCCCAGTTAGGACACATGCCTGGGTTGCAGGCCAGGTCCCCAGTTGGGAGTGCTTGAGAGGCAGCCACACCTTGATGTTTCTATTCCTCCCTTTCTCCTTCCCTTCCTCTCAGTAAAAATAAATAAATAAAATATTTTAAAAAAAGAAATATACCTCCACTATGATTCCTGGGAACCCTTTTCTTTTTCTTCTATAGGAGTCCTACCTAGCTTGCTTTAATGTTTTTGTCTGATAACCAAAGGTCCCTCACCCCAGTTAAGGTTGCACACACGCCAGTAGTGTTCATTTCTGGGACCCTCATTTTTCTGTGTTCCATGTTTGACCAAATCGCCTTTTAAGATCATCACATTAATAACTCTAATGACATTACAGGGAAGGCGGACTATAGCCAGATGGCCGTTCTGACTCCTTGGAGACATTCTGCATATATCTGTGTTGATTTTATAGCTTAACTCTCAGAGGGCAATGCCATGCTCCTTATTTATAGAGGCAGCAGAGTAAGCAGAGTGTTTAGAGCTCGGGCTCTGAAATTGGGTTGCCTGGGCTTGCATCCTAGCTTGCCTTTTGCTAAAGTGTGACCTGGGTCTAGTGGCTTTTACTTGATGTACTTTTATCAGTACAATGGAAGTGAAAATAATATATACTCCATAGAGTTATTTAAAGATTTAATTAAGTAACTTATATAAATCACTTAGGAAAGGGGCTGGCAAACATTAAATATTAATGATATATATCTTATAAAACTGATAATATAAACTAATGATCAGAGTAATCATTTATTGAATACTTATATAATCCAAGCACTGCTATAGCTTTTTTACCTGAATATAATTTAAACCTTCCAACTCAGTAGGATGGAAAATATTTTGAGTCTATTTTATAAATAAGGAAATAGAAACAGAGAGGTTAGAAACCATAGGCAAGAGGTGGAGCAGGTGACCTGTGAACATCAAGATTATCGTCTCTGTGTATCACCCACATGTTCCACTCCTGCAAGGAAACTTCAGTACCGTCTCTTGTGCTGGAGTCCTTTCCTTCCCACATGGGGCCTTGAGCTAATGCTATACAATACTTCATTCAATCCCACAAGGAAAAAACTAGATCTTTCTTGTCACCAGGAAGCTGGAGGTCTGTTACCTACTAACCCATGTTTCTGTATCTCCAACTTGCTTGTCTTACAGTCTGGGTAATACTGGGTTTCAGGTTCCTGTATCCTAGGCTATCCAATGTACCAGGGTTCCTGTGACTCAGGGTCGAAGACCCTTAATAACAACTTCTGCATTAACCTTTACTGGCTCCTTGCTGCAGTTCCTCAGGCTGCCACGTTCTACCTGCCCAACTAGATGGACTTCCTTCAAACACAGACAATTAGGGCTCCCCCTCTCTGGCCTCAGTGCCAGCCCCTGTCACATTCCAATGTAGGGGATAGTCACAGGTCTTGGTCTCTTTTGCATTGTCTGCTAGGTAGTCCTTGACTAGGGAAAGCCCATTTCAGTCTTGGAATATAATTATAAGAGATATGATGGGAATTGAACACATGTCTTTTCACTCCATATTCTTCTTTGCAGGTGAGGTTGAAAAATGATGGCTGGGGTCAGTTTTTTGGGAGGTATAGACTGCATGGATGGAGGTAGGGCCCAGAGTCTAAGGTCTGGAGCTCCAGTGAGTTGCTTCTGCTAACCTGGGAGCCAAAGGACTAAGCTGAGTTCACCTTCAAACAGAGGAAATCCAAAGCCCAGTGGTAGCTTATAAGTTTGCAGGGTCATAGAAACAAGAGGTAAAATATTGAGACTAAATTACATAGGGAGAACTCAGAGTTAGCAGAAGACAGCCGAGAGGGCAAGGAGGTCAAGAATGGGCAAGAGGGAGTTTGAGACAACTCTCTCAATTATTATTGCTGTATGATATTTTTAAAAGAATTTCATTTGTTTATCTTTAGAAAAAAGGGAAAGGAAAAGGAAAGAGAGGGAGAGAAACATCAATGCAAGTGAGAAACATCCGCTGATTGGCTGTCTCTTTCATGTGCCCCAACCAGGAACCAAACCCACAACCCAGGCATGTACCCTGGCCAGGAATCCAACCAGTAACCCCTCATCCTGCAGAATGACGCCCAACCAACTGAGCCACACCGGTCAGGGCTACCGTTGTTGTTTGTAACTCACATTTTTCAAATGTGTGGTGCATGGGATGAGGAGGCTCAAGCAAGGCTAAAGGGCCTGTGGCCCAAGGGACAGACTCAGGTTCTTTTTCTGTTACTCTCCTTTACCTCGCCATCTTAGGGTTTAAGAGCAGGTGTGGTGTTTGGTTACAGAAAAGACTCTTCTAGAGCTTCCAATCTATTACATATTACTGAGTCCTTTTGTTGAAGAGGAAAGACAGGCTTTTCCTTTTGTGATTGATGAGAGGCTCTGATACTTGTGGGTTGCAAGGCTCTGATACTGTCAGGATTTTGTTGCTGCTCTTGGGTGATTGGGCACTTTGTATTGCTGCCTCAGGTTCTGTGGTCAATCACCTTTGAAAAGTGTTGAATTGTTTCATTTCCATGTACTTTGTGTATGCTGTACCCTCTGCATGTTGTACCCGTCCTTCTCTTTAAAACATGGCTGGAACATTGTCTGATTTTGTGCTTCCTTGCATGGTAAACAAGCCTCTACTATAATAATAATACCTGATGTTCACTGAATGCCAATTATATATCATGCACAGCCAATGTGTGAGCTAAGTTTTATTGTTATCTTCATATAACAGATGAAATCTGAGACTTAAGCTAATTTTTAATTCTCCCAAAGTAATCTGTGTAAGTAAAATTCAAACCCAGACATCTGACTTCAGGACCCATTTTAATTAGTATTTAAGCTGTCTGAAGTTCATGCATCCATTCATTCATTCATTACAAATATTCACTGAGAGCAAGACATTTCTTAGCTCTGAGAATACAACAGTGAACAAAACAGATGAAATCTCTACCTACATGGAGTTTGTATTCTATTGGAAGAGACTGACAATAAGCACATGCATAATTTTATAAGGTAATTCCAGGAAGCTGTAATATGGTGAAGAAAAATAATACAGAAGGAGAGAATAGATTTGTTATTTGAAGTGGCAGAATGATGGAAGGTTGCTCTGAGGAGGATATTATGGGCACAGACCTGACTGAATGACATTGTTTTCTGCACCACAAAACATATGATCTTTTTTAAAAACGCAGGGCTTAGTTTATTTATGTCTCCTGACATGCCTCCAGATTTACAGTGCTCCCAAAATTATTGTATGATGAAAAGAGAAATATGATTATGAACACCATAGGTCTGAAAGTAGCAAGTGATTAATGAGAGTATTTTCCTGGGGTTTAATTGGAGGAGACTACAGTGAACAAATTTTCCTCTTAACTCTTTGCATTTCAAGGCCCACTGACTTTCTGGCCAAGAAATGCCTGCTGTCTCCTCTCCTCAGTCTTCTCTGTGGATTGCATTTTCATTGGCTAAATATATTCAATCCACAGTAGGGAGCCTTGGTCTGCTTTCTTTTCTATAGAAACCTTACGAACAGGAATGATTATGTTTGTCTACTGAGTATTCCTGTGACTACCTACAGCATCAAAGATCTTGAAAGCTGAAATGATCAAAAGGGGATTGTATTCTGAAACTTTACTTGTCAAGGTAGCACATTTGAGATTTAAGTCAGGTACATATTAATGATTTCATCACCTCACCCCAACTCCCAAGAAAAATTTGCTTTTATTCCTGAATGCCCAATAAGGGGGAAACAGAGGCTCTTGCAGTTTCTTGGTAATTGGAATGGAAGGGAGGGCTTGGCTATTCATTCAGCTTTTCATTCAACTTCTTTGTCTCCTCGGTGTTAAGATATGACAAACAATAAGCAAGTCTCTGTCCAAACCATAAGAAAGCTAAAGAAACTCTGCAAATGTAGGCAGTTTCAGGAAAGTAAACCAACATTGGATGTAATAAAACGACACGAGGGAACAAAATAAGAGAATTATTTGCAATTTACATTTAATTAAATTGTTTTGCATTTAAATATTAAAGTGTGACTGACTTCCTGCTGAACTTCTGTAGATTCAAACAGGGTCACAAGTGAAGTGGAGAGAGAGTCCAGGGGCAAAGGCAGGGATGAAGGTAGGAGCAAAGGCATGAAGTCCTGAACTCTTGGACTGGCTAGACGGGTCGAACTGTGATGTGGCAGCGTCCATGTAACATGTTGCCAATATTTAGCCAGTATTCTAAATATGCTGATCAGTCTTGAAGTGCAGTCTTTTTCCTTCCATTTTCTTTTTCCCAACATGTCTGCTTTATTGACCCACATACTGAAATACACCCAGTCAGATGCCAGACTAAGGCTGTCTCAGTCTCTAAAATTACCCAGCGTGCCATTGATTAAAATCATCACTTGAAGCCCATCCACACTTCTACCTCAAAGAATTTGAAATAAGTATGTGATTCTCTTTATAGACTGATGTAAATTATGAATTTTCCTTTTAATGAAAGACAGTTTAATATTTTATTTCTTAGTCTGGCAAGATATAACATCTTCAGGATGAGAAGTGTTACTCCCCACTTCTGAAGCCATGAGAGACTTTGGTGATCAATCTCTGTGCTCCCTTTCTTTGGTCTTGCTCTTGGCCTCAGAATAATTTGCACAGCAGTGCTCTGCATGGCAACTGCCAGTTGGCTGAAGTAGGATTGTATTTGAAGCCTCCTTACCATCTTTGTACTACATGGCATTCTATTTCAACTTACTGCTCTGTATCTAACAACAAGATCCCGTCTCATACATTGTCCTACATGTGTGATATACCTTAAAAATAATATGTTTAAAATTAATAAAAACATAAAGCCTGTGTAGTCAAGTAAAACTGGATAATTGATATTGCTTGGGTGAACCAAGCAATATACCATTTAATTTATACCAGAAACCTGTGCATTAAAATAGATAGCAGCAAAAGCTCTTTAATGTTGAGGGCTACCATTTTAGGTATTTCAGAAAGTGCCAACCAGCTAGCTTTGGAATTCTTTAAGGGCAATGGGTAGCTCTCGGGTACAAAAGTGGCTAAAAAAAGGGCAGAGTCTGTGGTGGGGGTGAGGAGAGCACAGAGAAAGGCATGAGGTCTAAATAACACAGTTTTCTTCTCTCCTGTAGGCCCTCTTTCCTTTTCCTTCTCTTTCTCTTTGTTTCTCTCTCCTCTCTCATGCACACACATAAGTAGAACAATCCTATTTACTATCGATGACCATGAAATATGACTTGCATATGTGGGGAGTCTTCACTCATCAGCTTTATTTGTGTCAAATTATTTTGAGGTTTTACTGAAAAAGGCAGGACGGAAAAGCTGAAAAACATTTGGGGACAAAGGGCCTTTTGTGTGAGTCTTGGTGTGCCCTTGGTACTTGCTGTTAGAAATGTTGGGGAAATGGTTTACCATATCAATGTCTTGGTTTCTTCAAAAAAGTGGTTGACATGGTAGTAATATTTATCTTTCAGGGTTTTTATGAGGATTAAATAAATGAAGTTCTCTAACAATACTTTGAAACTATAATATACTGACAAATATGGGCTATTTGTGATAAGTGGTATGTGGAGAACTTATAAAAATGTAAAGCACATAGTCAGTATCTATTGCTATCCATCAATGTTATTACGAGCATTCATTTTCAATTCTGAATTAAAGTTTTAAAATGCAGAGCTCTCTATGTATTGAGTTTTTATAAAATCACTGAACTTAGGCAACACTTTATAATATTTATATTTCCTCTGAATCCTCTGGCTTTTGATGACTTTGTATATGCATCAATGATGATGGAGGAGCAGCTTCTATTCGACCTTCACCCACAGGTGTGAGAAGCACTCTGGTCATTCCTGGTTGGCCCAAGTGTGGGACAGTGATAGGCAACGTTCAGTGAACTTCAGGAAACTAAGCAGTGTCATGTCTTCATGCTTGTCTAAAATTAAATTTGGATTTCAGTTCAGTGCTTTTGTGGTTTAGCAATATCCAAATAAACTGCAATCAGTTTATTTAATGTTTAGTCTCTGCTAGTAGGCTGAATTGAGTAAACACTCAAGATGCTCTCACAGGAAAACTGAGCGCCCAGCTGTACTCTTTCTCAATTACTGTTTCTTTAAAATACTTGCTAACACATCTAGCTTTCACTGTACTAATGAAAACAGAGTTGAGGTGCAGATTGCCAACATAAATGAGATTAGCTGTGAAAAGTTACTTTAAGGTACAAAGGAATAGAATTGAGGAGCTTTCTTGGTCCTTTAAAAAGATCCTCACTGAAATACTCTTTGCTGAGCACTAAAGAGGATTGCTTTCTTGAATCTCTACCTGTGTCTTCATTATTTCGCTGATGGGTCCTGACTTTTCTCCTCCATATTTATCACTGATGCCCACATTTGTTTCTTGTGATTTTTGTGGTTTGCCTGTTAGCACCCTGCCTGTACTTTGTAACCACACTGCACCATTATCTGACTGACCTTTGACTGGAGCTCCCCAGAAGTGACCCCTGAGAATTCTGGGGTTGCATTCTACTGTGTCCAGTATGTGACCAGAGAGTACCACAGCATTGAAGTTAGTTGTGCTGGCACCAGAAGATGAGGAAGCAGTGCCTGTCTTGTTCCTCTGTGGATTTCTCTAAGAAGAAAACTTTGGATGACAAGTGGGTGTAAGAGGAGGTGATAGTTGATATCAGGACTGTTTCAAGGCTTTTTGTCACTTTTTAAAGGAAGCCAATCCCCATGGTTGACCTCAGACTTCATATTTACCTTTGGCACTTTCAGGTCTTGTACTGGGCTTGTCACTGCAACCGACTCTGTGGACCCAGATTAACAGAGAAGGCCTGAGCAAACATAAATACTATTTTAGAGTGCTTTTGGATGTGTTCCTTTTATTCTTCAGACACAGGAGAAAATCAGAATGTGAAGTGTTAGATCTGTGCATGTGCATCATCCACCCCCTTCAGCTACTTCCCTGATCCCAAGTGCATGCTGGGAATGGAAAACATTATTTCTCGTGTTGGTGAAAAACAGCAACTTAGAGCTCAGCTGCTCCTCCTCGCACTGAGAGAGTTGGATCTCCATCTCTCTTAGACAAAGAGGCAACTGATTTGGACCAGTATCTACTAGTAAATGATTTCTATTTTCAAAGTGTACATAGATAAGTAACTACTTCCTCGGGCACCAAAGCCATTAGCTAACCATGACAATAGCAATAGGAATTTGACACTTAGGTTTATGTCTAGGTGGATGATCCAAATACAAATAATGAGAGGTGGAGTTCACATTCAGAATGGTCGGTAAGTTGCTCGTGACATCACACACAACACAAATAAGTGGCATTGCTCTAAATGTTGCCAGGTGTCCTTGCCGATGCCACAATATACCAAGCAGACTTGTATATGAGGGCCTCTTCTCTGCTCTTTCCTCTATCTGGAATACCTTCCAACCAGCTATTTTTCTGTATAACTTTCTCTCTCCCTTTTTACATGTTTAATTTTAATGTGCTGTGGCAAATTGATATGCTGTGTAACCACTAGCACAATCAAGATAGAAAATATTTGTGTCATCCCCCCAAATTCCCTTGTATCCTTTCATAGTCAAACCCTTGCCTCCCCTTACCCCAAACCCCAGACAATTACTGATATGCTTTGGATTTCTATAGATTATTTTGTGTATTTTAGAACTACATATTAATAGAAGCAGGCAGTATGTACTACTTTGTACTGCTTCTTCTGCTCAGCATAATGTTTTTGATATTCATCCATGTCATTGTGTGTACCAGTAATTTATTCTTTTTCATTGTTGAATGTGTTTCATTTTATGAATTTTTAAATCTATTCTCCTGTTGATGAACATTTGCTTATTTCCAGTTTGAGCTGTTATGAAAAAAAGCTGCTGTGAACTTTTATGTGCAAGTCTGTGTGAACACAGTTTTAATTTCTCTTGGGCGAATACTAAGGAATGGAATTACTAGGTTGTCCATGTAAATATGGTAAATCTATGTTGAGCTTTATATACAACTGTCAAAATATTTTCCAAAGTAGTTGTACCATGAGACATTTCTTACTGTTGGGGTTGCTCATTTACAAAACAAAAACAAAGGTGTTTGACTATATAATTTCTAAATTTTCTTACAATATTTTGAGACTATAGCAACTGCTGTGCTAGACTTCTGACCCTTGCCTGTCTTGAGGTGCTACTCTTCCTTTTACTTTTGCATATCTTAATTTTTTTACATTTATCTTGTTCTTATTAGTGTTGATAATGTTGATAATGATAAAAGAAAGATATCTTTTTAAAAAATTATATGCATCTGGCACAATGCTAAGTGTGTTACTTGAATTTTCTCACTTAATCCTCACAATACCATTTGCAGTAGATGCTATTTTATAATCTACCTTTGTGATAAAGAAACTGAACTTCAGAAAAGTGAAGTAACTTCCCCAGGTAAACAAGCTATTGAATGGTGGAATTGAGGAGCAAAATTGGGTCCTCCTTGATCACTTCTGAATGACTAAATTCCTGGCCAATGCTCTATTTTCATGGTTCCTATATCTTCTTTGTTTATGTGATCCTGAGGTCGGCCTGGCCATATTCTGGACCTCCACCTGCTCGATGTTGTTTATCAGTTTTGCTTCCACACCCTGTCATGACATCAGTGTTTAATGACCCAGCAACTTTCCAGAAGGCAACAGAAAAAGCAATTTAGAGAGTGAAGCAGGCTTAAGATCATCTTACTTATGTCAGCTCCATTAAGTTTTCATTAACAGTCAGAATGGGGTTTCTCAAATCAGCATAATGCCAGTAAGCATTGCTTTGAAAAAAGAAATGCTTAGCTAATAAGATATCTTGTCTACATTTTATCTGAGTCTAGAGAGCCCAGTCATTTCAAAGCATCGTAGAGGTCAATGACAATTTTGCACTGGACAATTAGCATCCACCTTCTCATCAAATGGTGAAATTATCATGTTAGCTCTTGCAGAAATCAGAACTTATTATTGTCTCTTCATGCTTTCTGTGCAGTCATCATTAAGCATAACAAGAACTCAGATATTGAGTATTATCATTTAGATTAGTAAAGTATTATGTGAATATCCTAAGCATTTCCCATTTAATTATTTTTCAGTACAGTTTTACGAGGCAAGAGCCAAGACTGTATCAATCTCATTCTTCACGTGCCCATATAATGGCTACGCTATATTATGTGGCTTGTGAGTAAACCATTTCTTGCATCTACATTATTTATAGTGCTAATCAACAGATACCATTAAAATATTTATTGACTTTAAGGAGTCCTGATGAGAATTCTAAAATAGCTTTTCCCGAAATGACCTCTGCTCTACTCTACATCTAGAGACTTGAGGAGTTAACAAAAATCCCTATGTCTGCATGAGCCTATTCTATATTATTTTTACTCTCCTCAGCCTTTGTTTTTCTAGATCATTTATAGTCATTCCTGGACTTTTTTAAAGACTAATTATATGTTGTGATTGTTTATTAAATTATATTTTATTAATTATACCATTACAATTGTCCTGATTTCCCCCCTTTGCTCCCCATCACCCAGCACACCCCACTCCCTTAGGCAATCCCCACACCATTGTTCATGTCCATAGGTCATGGTATAAATTCTTTAGCTACTCCATTCCTATACTGAACTTTACATGCCCATGGGTATTCTGTGACTACCTATTTGTACTTCTTAATCCCCTCACCCCTTCACCCATTTTTTCCCTCCCCCCTCCCATCTGGCAGCCATCAAAACACTCTCTGTATCCATGATTCTGTCTCTGTTCTTGTTTGCTTAGTTTGTTTTTAAGATTCAATTGTTGATAGATTTGTATCTTTTGCCATTTCATTGTTCATACTTTTGATCTTCTTTTTCTTATATAAGTCTCTTTAACATTTAATGTAATAATGGTTTGGTGATGATGAGCTCCTTCAGCTTTTTCTTGTCTGGAAAGAAAAAAAAAAAAAAAGCTCTTTATCTGTCCTTGAATTCTAAATGATAGCTTTGCTGGGTAGAGCAATCCTGACTGTAGGTCCCTTCTTTTCATGACTTTGAATATTTCTTGCCAATCCTTTCTAACCTGCAAAGTTTCTTGGTGAAATCAGCTGACACTCTTATGGCAACTCCCCTGTAGGTAACTAACTTTTTTCTCTTGCTGCTTTTAAGATTCTTTATCTTTAATCTTTGGTATTTTAATTATGATGTGTCATGGAATGGGCCTTTTTTTATCCATCTTGTTTTGGACTCTCTGTCGTTCTTGAACTTGCATATCTATTTCCTTCACCAAATCGTGGAAGTTCTCTTTCATTATTTTTTCAAATAGATTTCCAATTTCCTGCTCTTTCTCTTCTCTTTCTTGCACCCCTATGGTGTGAATGTTGGACCTCTTGAAGTTGTCTCAGAAGCTCCTTATACTATCCTCATTTTTTTGGATTCATGTTTTTTCTTGTTCTGATTGGTTGTTTTTTTCTTCCTTATGTTCTAAATCATTGGTTTTTTTTTTCAGCTTCATCCACTCTACTATTGTTTCTCTATAAATTGTTCTTTATTTCAATTAGTGTATGCTTCATTTCTGACTGAATCTTTTTTTATGCTGTTCAGGTCCTCACTAAGTTCCTTGAGTATCCTTATAGCCAACATTCTGAACTCTCCATCTGACAGTTTGCTTATCTCCATTTTGTTTAGCTCTTTTTCTTGAGTTTTGATTTATTCTTTCCTTTGGGCAATGTTTTTTTGTCTACTTTTATTGGCAGCCTCCCTGTGTTTGTGTGTATTAGGTAGAGTGGCTATGACTCCCTTTGTTGGCTGAGTGGCCGAATGTAGTAGGTATCCTGGAGGATCCAGTGGCACTACCTCCCCTATTACCCAAGCTGGGAGCTCAAGGTATGCCCTCTGTATGGGCTGAGTACACCCTCTTTTTGTAGTTGAGCCTTGGTTGCTGTTGGCAGATCAATGGGAGGGATTTACCTAGGCCAGTCACCTTCAATGGCTGGCTGTGACCACTGACCACCAACCTCTATCCTTTGTGGAGGACCAGCTGTGTTGGTGCAGGATGGTGGTGCTGTGATGTGATCTGTAGCTGTCCACTGGATGTGCTGGCCCTGGGGTTTCCCAGCTGGTATAGGCCAAAGTCAGCTCCTGTTTTACCCAGGGCCAGCCTGCCTGAGCTTTAAAGCAATCTGAGATGACAGTTACTTGTGCTGGACATGAGGACTCCCAGGTAAAGCCAAACTATGAATCTAGACTGGCTGCTGCTAGTGCCTGGCCTGGGGCTTACTGAGACCAGTTGTTGCTTGTTTGAGAGAATTTAGAAGTTGTGAAGCAGGAGCTAATACCAGCCATTCATATGGAAAAGCAGTGTGGGTGGTCCCATAAATTGGGTGGTGTGGAGTCTCTGGTGATCACCAAGGAAAGTCCAACAGTGTTATCCCAGTTGATGGAGTCTCAGATACGGCACCAGCTTGCCAACTTAGTCTGCATGGATGAGGTTTCTTTAATTCCACAGTTCTCAGACTTCCATTCAACTCAATTTCTGATGGTTCTGAGTGATGATTGTTCCATATTTTAGTTGTAATTTTGATTCTGTGAACCACAAGCTATGTCTGCCTACACCACCATCTTAACTGGAAATCTTAATTATATGTTGTGTTTTATCACTTGCATTTCACATGTAGAGAGGCATTGTGGCATATAAGAAAAAAATGTGAACACTGACTTCAGACAAATACTGACTTTACCACTTAAAAACAATGTGACTCTGGGAAAGTTTCATATCCTCTGTAGTTCTTAGTTTCCTCACCTTAAAAAGCAGATAGTAGTACTAACAAATTATGAAAACAATGGCTGTATCATAAGGTTCTCACAAGCAACAAATGATATAATATATGACAGTGAGTATATAATAAATGCCAAAGTAATCTCTCATCCCTTATGCCCTATGGAGATATTAAATACCCTGAGGCAGAGCCATATCTTAAGCCTCTGGGTGTACTGAATATACTAATTCATTTAATGAACATTTATCTAGCACCTACTATATACTAGGTAAGCAATGAACACAGTACTGTAAATGGAGTCATGAACAAATCAGCCATTTTTTTTCCTTATGGACTTAAGGTCCAACAAAGAATATAGACATATAGAGAATAAAAATCTAATTACATGTTTTCACAAACATTTGTCACATGAGGAATAAAGAGTTCTCCATGCTTTTACTAAAATTAAGAATGTAAAGCAGTTTACTCCTAAACTTCTGATGGAGAACAGAAAAGTCACATTTATGATGATGCCTCTTCTCACTCTCTGACCCTATAGGCATGTTATAGGTAGAATCTAGATTTTCTCTTTAAAAAAAAAAATCAGTCATGTTACAATCATAATTGTTTCAAAGTATTCTATGGTAAGAAATGCCATTTTTAAGAATTCATGTTTCTGAGTTTTTATAGGTTTTGGCCAAGCTTTCTGATTGGCTGATATTGTCATTACTGTCTTCATAATTATTATCACACATAACTTGAGTGTCTACCATATGTTAAGCACTGCTTTAGGACCTAAAATGACTTTACATTAAAGAAATATATACTTTAGATAAGGAATTAACACACATGCATTTAATTGAAAAGGTATATTGTAATACAGAACAAAGTCTATTTCTAAAGTGTAAAAACAACTAAAATTACTAGATAAAATACAAAAATCCTTTCATAAAAGCATCAAAAATCTAACATGTGATAGTAAGGAATTATTTAAGAGCTAGAATTTAGAGAGGTGAGCAGATCCCTGCCTTGGCCCTGAGGGCATTTGCCAAAATAGTTTAAATTAAGCTGTCAAACACAGCTGTGGGTTTGCAGGGCTCAGTACAAAAGGGAAATGAGTGAAAGTTCACAGTCTATCCAAAGTTGCACTAATCCATAGTAAATGTAGTCGTGTCTGGTTGCTCTGCTAAGGCAGCAGGTCTGCTCAACACCACATGTAATGTTGGCCAGACAGGTTAGTAGTAGGAGCCAAATAAAGTCAGAGGCCTAGAATGTAGCAAGTTAAACATCAAAGTGCTTACTGCAAGGAGGGAGAAATTTGAGTGTCAAGCAGTAGACTAGACCAAGTGCTCAGACCAGAGGGAAAAGTTTCAGAATGGAGAGTAGGAGGCATAACCTGCATTTGTATAATTAGGGTTTGAGCAGCTGGATCTTTTAAGGTGAATGAGTCAAGCTCAGGCTGAACATATAATATAAATCAATCATAATAGAAAAGTTTTTTGGATATGTGAGGCTTGTATTGTTAGAAACGCTCAATGAAAAATTAAATTTCTTCCCTCACTTCATCCCCCTCCCTCAACTTCAGTTCTACCAAAGAGGTAACTGTAAAATGCTGAGCTATCACCACAAAGGAAAAGAAACCTCAAGTAAACATGTTACCATGTATTTCTAAATAGAAAATTTTCTGCATCTTTAAAGCACCAGTAAATACCAAAAAGAAAAGATTAAGAGAATCAATTCTGTCGAAAAATTCTTATGTGGAAAAGCAAAAAAAAATTGGGACTGTGTTTGTAGTAAATGTAGTAAGGATCAATATTTTAATACACAAATAACAAAGTAAATCTGAATTAAAATGTTAAGATTACAATAGAGAATAAATATTAAGAGATATTTATAAAATAAATATAGATAATAAAGGGGTGTGATAATCTCATAATACTAGATAATACTTCTTGAACATTTAATATGTGCTAGATACCATGCTATGGACTTTGCATATATTATTTCATTTCACCCCTACAGTCCTATAAATTAGGTTCTATTTTGTGCCCTGGTTTATAGATGAGTAAATAGGCAGGGTTGCCAGATGGCCTTGGGGCTGAATTTTATGTCTCAATTCCTTTTGCAATAATTGAATTTGGCCTGTTTTTCTCATTATTTTTACCAAGGACCAAGTCAAAATGTTTATTATTTATGATCATATGTAGGAACAGTTTCAGATGCATTTCATTTATATGGTATTATTTTTAGCAGACTCCAACATATTAGAAATAACATGAATAAATAAAAAATTTCAAATTATTGAATTAGTATACAATACTATTAAAAGGTCAAGCTTTTCTATGTAATTTATAATCTAATAAAATCTTAGGATTAGAAGTTTAGAATTTATTTGGGACTTAGATAAAAATGTTAGGAAATAATTTTAGAGAGGTTGCAGCAGAGAAAATTCTTTTCTTGTGTTTGTGTGGGTTTTTGTTAGTTTTAGTTATTGTTTTTTGTTTGTTTGGTATACTTTTTTGCATTTTTAAAGCCTTCCCTATCCTCTTTTTTAAAATTACCTTTTATTTTTAGTCCCCAAAGTCCAAGAGTTTAATTTTCAATTAAATTTTATAAAGGTCTATATGCTTGTAAGGATTTGGTAAATGCATTTGACAGAAGATACTTTAAGAATATTTTGTTTATTGAAACACACACACATAAACACAAGACTTGAAAACCAATTGATTCCAACATCTGTCATGTTTGGACAGAATGTTTAAAACCACAGTTTGAATACAAATTGAGTTTTGGCTGGCAAACAGATGTGTATTTCAGAAATGGCTCACCTCAAGAACACTTTGAGGATAAATGTTTTTTACCTTCTCCAAACACTTATGCTAATTTAAGCGTGGGCAAGTTTAAAAGCAGAGAGGAGGGAGCTCTCAGAAAGAAAGAGATTGAATGAAGAGAAAATTGCCACTGGTGAGAAAATTGCCACTATTTTCCCAGCAAGAAGCCTTGCATATTTGACTTCTCCTTTCCCTTCAACACTCTCTTCAAATCAGTCAACCTGTCTTAGGAAGTTTTTCTCTACAATGTCTTCTAAATTGTTCCCCTTTTCCCCCATTTGCATTGCTAGTATCCTAATTTAGGTCTTGACATCTTTTAGTCCTAGACTGTTGTAATAATTGATATCTTACGTCCTTGTTTCTTGTCTCCATTATCTTCAATCTGTCTCAAACAGGCCACTAGACACATCTTTTTAAAGGACCATCTTCTTCATGTCACTCTCCTGCTCAGCACTTTTATTATTTTTTATGGCCTTAGCTGATTGATATTAGACATTCCTACACCTGATTGGTGACAGGGCACATCTGCTCTAATTTGCCTGCATTTCTGGCATTGTTTCTAACATTCCTGGAAGGCAAGACAACCTTACTTCCTGCCTACTTAACACTCTCCAAGCATATTTTACATTTTCCTGGCTGCGTGATTTTGTTCAGGTAATTGTCAGTTTTCTCAAATTCAATTTTCCATTTTCATAACATATTTTAAGAAGATATGGGGGTTGTCATAATATCTTTTAGATTTTTGGGCCAACGTATAACATTTTCTCCTTGTAGATAGACTTTATTTATTTATTTATTTTTATATACATTTTTTTGTTGTTGTCCAAGTACAGTTGTCTCCATTTTCCCACCATCACTTTCCTGCACCCCACTCACATGCACCTCCCACACTCAATCCTACACCATGTTGGCTTTGTCCATGTGTCGTTTTTACATGTTCCCTTGATGGACCTTCCCTTTCTTTCTCCCCTCTTTTTACCCGCCTCCCTCCTCCCCTCTGGTTACTGTCAGTTTGTTTTTTATTACAATGTCTCTGGTTATATTTTGCTTGCTTGTTTGTTTTGTTGATTAGGTTCCACTTATAGGGGAGATCATATGGTGTTTGTCTTCCACCTCCTGGCTTATTTCACTTAGCATAATGCTCTCCAGTTCCATCCATGCTGTCACCAAGGGTAGGAGCTCCTTCTTTTTTTCTGCTGTATAGTATTCCACTGTGTAAATATAGCACAGTTTTTTGATCCACTCATTTACTGATGGGCACTTAGGTTGCTTCCAGTGAATAGGTGCAGCAATTTTGAGAAAGAAGAACAAAGTAGGAGGCATCACAGTACCTGACATAAAACTATATTACAAGGCCACTGTAATCAAAACAGTAGGGTGCTGGCATAAGAACAGACACAGATCAATGGAACACAATAGAGAGCCCCCCCGCCCCCGCAACAAACCCAAGTCTCTGTGGTCAATTAATATTCAACACAGGGGGCAGAAACATAAACTGTAGTAAAATTAGCCTCTTCAACAAATCATGTTGGGAGATCTGGACAGCTACATGCAAAAAAGTGAAACTTGATCACCAACTTAAACACCATACACAAAAATAAGTTCAAGGTGGATGAAAGACTTAAATAGCCCTGGCTGGTGTAGCTCAGTGGATAGAGGACTGACCAGTGAACTAAAGGGTCACCATTTTGATTCTCAGTTGGGGCACATGCCTGGGTTGTGGACCAGGTTCTTAATAGGGAGCTCACGAGAAGCAACCACATATTGATGTTTCCCTCCCTTTTTCTTTCCCTTCCCTTTTGTCTAAAAATAAATAAATAAAATCTTTAAAAAGTGTGATTAAAAAAAGACTTAAATATAAGTCATGACACCATAAAAGTCTTAGAGGAGAACATAGGCAGGACAATCTCAGGTATTCCATGCAGCAATATTTTCACCAATATGTCCCCTAGAGCAAGGGACACAAAGGAAAAAATAAATAAATGGGACCTCATCAAAACAAAAATCTTCTGCATGGCTAAAGAAAACAGCAGTAAAATGAAAAGGAAACCAACTGTATGGGAAATATATTTGCAAATGATACCTCGGTCAAGGGTTTGATCTATAAAATATATAAAGAACTCACTCAACTCCACTCCAGGAAGACAAACAATACAATTAAAAAATGGCCAAAGGACCTGAATAGAGCTTATTTTTTAGAGCAGTTGTAGGTTCACAGCAAAAGTACACAGAATTCCTACATAGCCCTTACTCCCATGCATGCACACAACCTTTCCCAAGATCAACACCCTGCATTAAAGTGGCACCTTTGTTAGAATTGGTAAAGCTACACTGATACATCATTATTACCCAACATCCATAGTTTACCTTAGAGTTCAATTTTGGTGTTGAGCATTCTATGGGTTTGGACAAATGTATACTGGCATGTATCCACCATTGTAATATCATACATAATAGTCCCATTGCCCTTGTAATCTGTGCTCTGCTTACTCATTCTTCCCTCTCCCCTGACCTCTGCCAAACCCCAACCTTTTCACTGCCTCCATGGTTTTGCCTTTTCAAGAATGTCATATAATTAGAACCATACAGAATGTAGCTTTTTCAGATTGGTTGCTTTCACTTAGTAATATGCTTTTAACTTTTGTCCCATGTGTTTTCATGGCTTGATTCCTCATTTCTTTTTAGTGTTAAATAACATCCCATTGTCTGGAATATTTACATTTATCCATTCACCTACTGAAGGACCTCTTGGTTGCTACAAGTTCTGGTAGTTACAAATAAAGCATCTATGAATATCTAAGCACAAAAAAACCCTTGCCCATTTACAGGCATAAATAATATTTAACCCCATTATTTCTATAATACAATTACTCCCTACATACCATGTCCCATTCTTAACTAAAAATCATGAGACACACAAAAATAAAGAAAAACAACACTCACTGTTAAGAGGCAAAGCAGCTACAGCACTCAAATATGACCCAAATGTTGGAAATGTCAGGGAATTTTAAATTAGTATGATTATTATGTGAACATCTCTAGTAAAAAAGGAAAATAAAAATATATAAACAGCTGTGTTGGGAACCTCCCTGCCTGGTTTCACAAGCTGTAATTTCCTGTGGCTAAGGCTGAGTAAAAAGACCTTGGGACCATAAGCCATTAAGGAGACAAAGCTTATCTTCCTTGTAGGGGCATCATCTCTGCCCCCTTTTACTTCACCCTGCTTGGCCCCAGGCGGATGACTGGTTAGCCAATGATGGGTAAGATTCCTCAAGGGAGGGACAACCTAAGATAGGCACAGTCATAAAGGGGCTCTCAGGGAAGGACTTGGGGGGCTATAGAAAAAGGGGGTGATGGGCCTTCACCCCTCAGCTTTGACATAGCCTGAGTCCTCATTCTGTCTGTGAGAAGTCTTCTAATCTCTTGACTGCCTTACTTCCCCTGCCTGACTTAAGCCTGAAACAATGCTGGAGGTGGGTGCAGCCCTGTGCTGGAAAGGGTGGGTTCCCTTGGGTGATTAGACCTAAGAAAGAATGCATAAAATCCTGTGAAACCTGCCTTGCTAAGAATACCATCAATTTAAATGATAAGGGTCCAAGCCTAGAATGAGTTTGTTTCTCCAAAGTTTTATGGCCCTTTAGCTATCTGACCCTGACTCAGAATAAGCCCTCATAGTTCTTTGAATGTTATCTATTGTTTGATCATTACTGCCTGACAATGATTGATGAGATTTATGTATATGCCATGTATTTCTATGCAAATTAAACCCAACAAAAGCCCATTGAGGAACAGTCTCTTGGTCCTTCTGCTTTGAGAGATCAGCCACCTTTCCTCCCCAAGCATATCAGGTCTTGGGGGACTTATTCTCATCCATGTTGGCCATGGGGGCCCTGTAGGTAGAGCCCCCCTACAGCTGGGGAATTTCACCAAAGAGATGAAAATATTAGAAAACAAATCAAAATCATAGGCAAAATGGTAGCAGAGGTAACAACTACCTTTGACAGAGCTATCAGTAGAATAGACATAGATGAGAAAAGGATTAGTGAACTTGCAGATAAGTCAATAGAAATTATTCAAAATGAAACACAAATAGATACAAGTAAAAAATAGAATTAAAGAAAAACAAATAGAATATCTAAGACCTGTGGGACAATTTCAAATGGTCTAACACATATGCAATGAAAATCTAGGGAAAAAAGGTGGAAGAAAAAAACTTGAGTAAGAAGAAGTATAGCAGACCTCATTAGAAAATATACAAGTCAGAAAACAATGAAGTGACATATTTGAAGAGCTTGTGGGGGGAAAAAGTCAATTCAGAATTCTTTACCCAGCAAATTACCCTTAAAATACGAAGGATAATGAAGAGCTTTTGCAGGCAAACAGAACTGAATGTATCCCCAAGACAACTGTATCACAAGAAATGTTAAAGTTATTTTGACAGAAGAACTATGATACCACATAGCAACTTGTATTTTCAAAGAGGTGAAAAGTGTTAAACATTGTGAAAATAAAGGTTAAATATAAATATTATTCTTTATTATTTTAACCACTGAGATCATTATTTGTCTAATGCAAAAGTAGTGGCAATTGATTCTGTGTTTGTAGAAGAGAAATATATGACAATATTAGCAGAAAGAATGAGATGGAGGTATTGGTGGTATACTGTTGTAAGGTGCTTATACTACATGTAAAATGTTATAGTACTAATTGAAGGTCAACTATCATTAATTAAAGAATAGTATTTTAATCCCCAGGGTAACTACTTAAGATCTTTTGAGAAGAAATATAAATAATAAGAACAAAACAGAAACAGACTCGGATAAACAACAAACTAATGGTCATCAGAGAGGAAAGAGGTAGGGAAATGGGCGAAAGAGTTGAAATGAATAAGAGGTACAAATTTCCAGTTATAAAATGAATAAGTCATGGGATACAATGTAGAATAATATAGTCAATAGTACTGTAATAGTTTAGTTCAATGACAGACAGTTACCAGATTTATGGTGGCAATTACTTTGTAAGGTATATAAATATTAAATAAATAAATAAATATTAAACAAAATATTACATATTATATTAAATAATAATATAATATTAAATTATATTAATATTTAATATGATATTTACCATAAATATTTAATATAAATATTTGCTATAAATATTAAATATTAAATAAAATAATGCTACATATGAAACTTATGTAGCATTATATTTCAAATATACTTTAATAAAAATATTAACATTATTAGTAATACAAGTAATACATATGGATGTCATATAACCCTGATTTGATGTGCTTAGGAAAAGCACTCATTTCTGTGGTATTCCTAAAAATATAAAAAACTGCAATCAAATCATGAAAAATATCAGAAAAAGCCAAACTGAGAAATATTCTATAAAATATCTGATTAATAATTTTCAAAAGTGTCAAGGTCATGAGAAACAAAAGGGAAGACAGAAAAACTGTCATATAAAGGAGCAGAAGCATAAAATGGAGTAAAAATAGCCTCTTCAACAAATGGTTGGGAGATGTGGACAGCTACATGCAAAATATAAAATACCTAGGAATAAACTTAACCAAGAATGTAAAAGATCTATACTTAGAAAATTATAAGACACTGAAGAAGTTGAAGAAGATACAAATAAATGGAAGCGCATACTGTGTTTGTGTATTGGAAGAATTAACATCAAAATGTCCATACTAACCCAAAGCAATTTATAGATTCAACACAATCCCTATTAAAATACCAAAGACATATTTCACAGATATAGAGAAAACATTTCAAAAATTTATATGGAACCTTAAATGACCCTGAATAGCTACAGCAATTTTGAGAAAAAGAATAGAGTAGGAGGGATCAAAATACCTGATATTAAACTATATTACAAGGCCACAGTAATTAAAACAGTCTGGTACTGGCATAAGAACAGGCACATAAACCAATGGAATAGATTAGAGAGCCCAGCAATAAACCTAAGTCTCTATGGTCAATTAATATTCAACAAAGGGAGCAGGAGCATAAAATGGGGTAAAAATAATCTCTTTAACAAATGGTGTTAGGAGATCTACGGCTATATGCAAAAAAATGACTCAAGCACCAACTTACACCATACACAAAAATAAACTTGAGATGGATGAAAGACTTAAATGTCAGTTGTAACACTATAAAAGTCTAAGAGGAGAACACCGGCAGGACAATCTCAGGTATTTTATGCAGCAATATTTTCACTGTATGTCCCCTAGAGCAAGGGACATAAAGGAAAGAATAAAAAAATGAGACTTCATCAATAAAAACCTTCTAGATGGCTAAAGAAAACATCACCCAAATGAAAAGGGAACCAACCGTATGGTAAAATATATCTCCCAATGATACCTCAGACAAGGGTTTGATCTCCAATGTATACAAAGAACTCACACAAGTCCACTCTAGGAAGACAAACAATCTAATTTAAAAATGGGCAAAGGACCTGAACAGACACTTCTCCAAGGAGGACATAGAGAGGGCCCTGAGACATATGAAAGGATGTTCAGCATCACTAGCTATCAGAGAGATGCAAATTAAAACCACACTGAGATTCCACTTCACACTGGTCAAATTGGACATCATAAACAAAGCAACAAACAACAAGTGCTGATGAGTTTTGGAGAAAAGGGAACCTTAGTACACTGTTGGTGGAAATGCAGACTGGTGCAACCACTGTTAAAAACAGTGTGGAATTTCCTCAAAAAACTAAAAATGGAACTTCCTTTGACCTGGAAATTCCACTGCTAGGATTATACCCTAAGAACCCTGAAATACCAATCCAAAAGAATCTATGCACCCAAATGTTCATAGCAGCATAATTTACAATAGCCAAGTGCTGGAAGCAACCTAAGTGCCCATCAGTAAGTGAGTAGATCAAAAACTATGGTACATTTACAAAGTGGAATTCTATGCAGCAGAAAGAAAGAAGGAACTCTTACCCTTGGTGACAACATGGATGGAACTGGAAAGCATCATGCTAAGTGAAATAAGCCAGGCGGTGAAAGACAAATACCATATGATCTCCCCTATAAGTGGAATCTAATCAACAAAACAAGCAAGCAAGCGAAATATAACCAGAGATATTGGAATAAAGAACAAACTGACAGTAACTGGGGGGAAGGGGAGGAGGGTAACGAAAGGGGGAAAGAAAGTGAAAGTCTACCAAGGGAACATGTAAAAACGACCCATGGACAAAGCCAACGTGGAGTAGGATTGAGGGTTGGACGTGCTAGTGGGTGTGATGGGGGAAAGTGGTGGTGGGAAAATGGAGACAACTGTACTTGAACAACAGTAAAAAAGAAGCAAAACTCTCATAGAAGGCTAAGGAGGTGTTATAACTAAATGTATAGTTATATGGGTTAAATGTATAGTAACATGGGTTCCTGAAACAGTGAAAAAAACTGACAACATATTCATAAAATCTGTAATTTAGTTAATATTATTGCACTAACGGTAATTTCTTACTTTTGATAAATAATTGTATGGTTATATAAGATGTTAAATAAAAGCCAGTTGAGGGGAAGGTATATAGAAATTTCTGTACTATACTTTCAATACTCAGTTAATATAAAATAATTCCAAATAAAATTTATCAAAACTTTAAAACATAATAATTACATCAGAAATATCCACTTTCTGGTCACCTTACTCTCTTCAGTATAAAATTTTTGTCATTCTGCATTTTTATTTGACTTTATATATCACTTTTCATCCTATAGACTGTTTATAGATCTGTCTGCAATACTTTCATATTACAGAAATTTTTAAGGACTATGCACCTCAGCATTCATTACCTTGACATTCTGTGCAAATGAAACATAGATTTACATTTGAAGAAAAATAAAATTGGACAAAAGCATAACTATGAAGCAATTATACTGAAAACAACAATACTTCCCTGTTGTACAGGAGACAAAGAAAACTATCTTAAACATACAATTTGAAAGTGACAATGTGAGTAGGAAAATACTTTTCAGTATTATCCTCTGTGAGCACATGTACAGATTTGATTTGCAACACAAACAGCAGACCTCTTGAACAAGAGAAGAAATGATTATGGGCAAATACATGATCTATAATACATTAAAGAATGGAAAAGCCACTTGTTTACTCTAACAAATATAGAACGAACATAAAATAGGAAGTGATTATTGCCAGAAAGAAAGGAAAGCAATTCTCAAATAAGGTTTCCATTTGACCTTTCTACATTCATAATCATTGTGCATCAATTTTATAAAGTACACATAAAGGGTAGAGTCAAAATTTGGCAACTAAATATCCAATGTTTACTTATTTCTTTTTCTGGGTCATGTTATGATGGTCTATTGCAGGGGTGTCAAACTTGTTTTCACCGGGGGCCACATCAGCCTCACAGTGGCCTTCAAAGGGCTGAACGTAATTTTAGGACCGCATAAATGTAACTACTCCTTAACTAGGGACAACGAGCTCAGTGCTGCCGCCCGGTAGGTACAAGGGGCCAGATAAAACTAGGTGGAGGGCCGGATTTGGTCCACAGGCCTTGTGTTTGCCACCTGTGGTCTATTGTTTGGATGGCTGACAGGAAATATTCAAGTTTAACTGACCTTGGCAGATACATCTACAGGATTTGGAGTTTGACTGAATTTGATTGTAGGATTGTGTACATTGCTTAACATTCTTGAACCTCGTTTTCAAATGGGAAAAATATTTAGAGACTTTTCTGGTGTTACTAGGAATTACAGGTGGAACAGTTTGCATGGTATTCAACATTCAGTTCGTGATGGGGATTAATCTTATTATCAAGAGAACAAAGTGTTGGGAAGGACGTGGATCAGGAGTCTGGATAACTTTTTTCTGATCCTGATTGGAAGATTGACTTCTGAGGGATCTTAGGTGCTTTGTGCCACCGTTCTGGCATTCAGTTTCCTTATTTCTAAAATAAGGAAGTTGGCATAGATTAGCTATTTATGCAACACAGCTCTTTGTGTAAATGAGATCTTAGACAAAATGTTAATGTTTTAGAGTGATAAAAGCAGCTGGTGGAGGGTGAACTAAGGGAGTGAAGCAGGAACCCACCCCTGGACCTTCCCTCTCATTGCCTTCCAAGGCTGTTTGAGGCACCTTCTAAGAAGAATGAACTCAGCAGAGCATAGCAACAGACAATTGCCAAGATGCTTTGGAACAAATCTTTCTGGTCTATTGATGTTTGTGCAATGTATCAGTGAGATGATACTCCATTAAACCAATTATTTATTCTCTCTCTCAGAATGGGCCCAAACAGTAGTCTTTAAAACAATAGCAATAGACTGACAAAATCCATTTTAAAACTTAAATAATTTTAGCAACCCAATTCATTACTCAGAACCCACTATATTAAAGATTGAACCAATATGCCATAACAGTTATACATATATTCCATCACTCCATTTCCACCAGAAAGGTGTCATCAATTTCACAGAGGTCAAAATAAAATCTGCAGAGTGAATAAAATTAAATAAGGTTAATTAAAGTTTTATGGATGTTCTCAATTCTAAATCAGATTTAATTAACTGTATACTAGTGTCTGTTCTCATTTTGTCTTCAAATAACCCTTTGTAGAAAGTGTCATTTATGTTATTTTATAGCTGTGGAAAATGTAACTCATCTTTAAGTAACTTATCTGAAGTTACATTGGCTAAGTGGCAAAGCCAATATTTGAGTTCATATTTCTTGATTTCTTACCCAGTCCTCTTTATACTAAGCCATCTTAAGAGCCGGCAAAAATTCAGAAAGAACAATGCACTAGCTTTTCTTTCTTGAGAATGTGCTCTCACTGTTCTGCTTGAGAATTCTAAGTAGTTCAGAGAAGCTCTCTGAATCATATGATGACACGGAGTCCATAAGTATTCAGGGCACCCTAGATTTTTCAGAAGCATAATGGGTAAATATTCTTCATGTTTCAAATTATAGTGCAAACATTTGTGTTCTGATATTAATATTTATTGATTTTTTGAGGTTCAGTGAATAGTTCTCATGCTAATTCCTAAATCTTTGGAAAGAGCTTGCATTCATAAATAACAAATTGTGTCATTATCCACATCTGTTCCCATTTTCTATAGGCTTGAAAATACTTCATTATGGGAGCCAAAAGAAATGGCTACTCACCATCATCTCAATCGAATGCTGCCTCATTTTCTGCTTAATTCTTTATTTGGGAATGAAATGCTGGTCCAAAATAAATAAGGGACCTACAAAACTGCAGTGATTAACAGGCAGTCTCAGATTTCATTTACTTATGGAAATCGAGTAAAATCCAACACCTTAGTAATACTGTTGTGATGTCAGCCATGCAACTCGGCTGTTAGAACTGCAGGACTTACTACTTTCATGTCACAGTAGCACATCATTAACTGGAACCTGCCAAAGCAGTATGAAAATAAGCAATTTTCATTTTTTAAAAAAGACAATATGAACTCTTCCTGCTGCTTAAATTCGTTTTACGTGTGTGTGTTGGGGTGGGGGTGGCAGCAGAGAATATGTGGAGTGGAGTTATATTTTAAATTAACCACAAGTTGCTTTTTGAAAGTGTGTGTATATTTAGAAATTAAATCTAAGGTATACTTTCAAAATAAAAAATGAGTTCTTTTATATTATTATTATTTTTTGTATATTCTTTTTAGCTGCCTGAAAATTCCTTCAGGAACAAGGTAGATTAGAAATAAACAATCAAGCAAATAAATAAGTGAAACACTTATACTTCATAATTTCCATGTTATATTTACTTACTGAAGCATATTAAAATATATCTTGAATGGGTAAATTTATAAATGCTATTGTCTATTAACTATGTAGCTAAATTCCTTTTTTTTAAATTTGGCATCCATATTCTATTTTATTTTTATAATAATTTCAAATTGTAGAATACTTTACAGTTTTAAGGCACTTCAACCCAGATTAGTATTATTTCACCTTTGTGTAACTTTGTAATATGAGCTAAGCAAATATCTATATATTCATTTCATAAAAGAGGAAATTGGGTTTTTGACACTTTAACATTCAATGGTGTTCCCTAGATTACACAAACCCATTTCCATTGTGTGATATTTGTATGACCTTGGAAAAATTACTACTCTGTTACTCAGTTTTGACATCTGTAAAATGGGAATAACAATTCTTGCAAGGTTGTTGTGAGGAATGAGACAATCCATAAAAGATCTCACTAGAACCTGGAACATGACAGGCATCTATAAATATTAATTGTTGCTATTATTGCTTTTGAGAAAAACCTGGTAATTACATTACAGAAAAACATTGAAACTGATATAATACTATATATTATAAATACCTGTATGTTAAATGTCAACCTATTTTCTTCAGATTGAGTTTTTCATAACGGCTTCTTGTTCCCTTTACCCATGGGGTTCATTTTCTTTCTTGCCAGTGTGTGCCCTGCAGTCATCCTTTTATGAGGGGCTCTGAGTAGTAAAGTTGCTTATGTTTTCTGCATTTGAGAAGCTCTCTATTTTTGCCTCATTCCCGAATGAGGGTTTAGCTGTGGGGCAGGCTCTTTTTGCCAGAGACAAAGCTGATGTCAGCCTAATTGTCATGTCTTAGGAGGCCATCTGTCTCATCTCTCTGATAGCTCTCAGGGATCAGATAAAGGATCCTCTCTTTACCCTTGCTCCTTTATGTTTTCACTGCAAAATTATATTTGTTTATATGAAAGCCTAACAGTTATAGCCTTTGTTAAATTATTTTCCAATTAAAAAATTATCGAAGCTAAAAACCGATCGTCTACAAATCAAAGTTTACACACTTTCTCCTCATCTCTCCTTCTTACCCACCCCCATCTCCTTACAAGCACTTTACTAGTTTTCAGAAATGTGATGTTTTCTATTTAAAACTTTCTGGGGTGATATCTCAGTGTGTTTTTAATTTGCATCTCTCTGATGGATAATGATATTGAGCATCTTTTCATGTGTCTCTGGGCCCTCTGTATGTCCTCCTTGGAGAAGTGTCTGTTCAGATCCTTTGCCCGTTTTTCAATTGGATTGTTTGTCTTCCTGGTGTTGAGCTGTGTGAATTCTTTACATATTTTGGAGATTAAACCCTTGTACATCTATCACTGGCAAAATGGTACATCTATCATTGGCAGAAATATTCTTCCATACAATCAGTTCCCTTTTCATTTTGATGATGGTTTCTTTAGCCATCCAGAAGATTTTTAGTTTGATATAGTCCCATTTGTTTATTTTTTTTCTTTATTTCTCTTGCCCTAAGAGATATATCAGCAAATGTATTGCTATGTGGTTATACAATTCAAATATATAGCATTATTTTACACAAATTACTAAAAATCAGGCCTGATCTTAAGTTTGAAAATAGTCTGGCAAAATAGCCTGAATATTGTTTTTCATTGAAGTTACTGGGGTGATGTTAGTTCACAAAACCATATGGGTTTCAAATGTGCAACTCAATAAAACGTCATCTGCACACTGCATTGTGCGCCCGTTGCCCAAAGCAAAGTCTCTTTGCACCCCCATTTATCCCCTCTTTGCCCACCTCCATCCACCTCTACCCCCAGCCTCCTTTGCCTCTGGCTATCACCACACTGTTGCCTGAGTCTATATAGCTTCTATAATTTTTTTTTACTTAATACCTTCACATTGTTTCCTCCAGCCCTCCAAGCCCTTTCCCCTCTGATAGCTGTCATTGTATTCCACGTATCCATGCCTCTGTCTGTATTTTGTTTGTCAGTTTATTTTTGTTCATTAGATTTCACATGTAAGTGAGATCATATGGTACTTGTCTTTCTCTGACTGGCTTATTTCAGTCAGCATAATATTCTCCAGGTCCATCCATGCTGTCACAAAGGATAAGAACTCCTTCTTTTTTACAGCCATGTAGTGTTCCATTGTATAAATGTACCACAGCTTTTTTATCTTCTCATCTATCGATGAGCACATGGTGATTTCCAAATCTTGGCTATTGTAAGTAATGTTGCAATGAGTGTAGGTGTGCATATATTCTTTTAAATTAGTTTTTTGAGTTTCTTAGAATATATTACAAAAAAAGTTATCCCTGGGTCATAAGGTGGTTTCATTTTTAATTTTTTGAGAAAACTCCATACTGTTTTCCACAGTGGCTGCACCAGTCCACATTTCCACCAACAGAGCACAAGGGTTCCCTTTTCTCTACATCCTTGCCAGGACATGTTTTTTGCTGATTTATTGATGATCACTATTCTGACAGGTGTGAGCTGATATCTCATCATGGTTTCAATTTTCATCTCTCAGATAATTAGTGATGTTGAGCATCTTTTCATATGTCTGTTGGCCATCTGTATGTTCTCTTTGGAGAAGTGTTTATTCAGGTTCTTTACTGATTTTTTATTTAATTTCCACCTGAGGATATATTTATTGATTATTTTTAGAGAGAGAGAGGGGGAAGAGAGAGAGAGAGATGTAAGAAAGAAGCACTACTTGGATGCCTGCTGTATGTGCCCTGATCAGGGATTGAACCTGCAAACTTGTAGTGTACAGGATGACACTCCAACCAACTGAGCCATCTGTGAAATATGCAATTGATATTTAGTAGGAGTTGTGTTAAGTTGGTGGATTGCTTTGAGTACTTTGGACATTTCAATTATGTTAATTTTCCTATCCATGAACATGGTATATGCTTCCACTTATTTGTATCTTCCTCAGTTTTTTTCATCAGTATCTTATAATCTTTTGAGTATAGGTCTTTCACCTCCTTGATTAAATTTATTCCTAGGTACCTTATTTTTTTTTGCTGTGATAGTAAATGGGATTTTTATTCTTAGTTTCTCTTTATGGTAGTTCATTATTGGTGTATAAAAATAACACTAATTTCTGAATATTAATTTTGTATCCTGCTACTTTGCCAAATTCACTTATTAAATTTAGTAGTATTTTGATGGAGTCTTTAGGGTTTTCTGTATACATTATCATGTCATCTGCAAATAATGACAGTTTTATTTCCCCTTCAATTTGGATGCCTTTTATTTATTTATTTTTCTGATTACTATTGCCAGAACTTCTGGTTCTATGTTGAATAACAGAGGTGAAAGCAGACCTCCTGTCCTGTTCCTGACCTTAAGGAAAATGCTTTTAGTTTTAATATATGGACCATTGTTTAATAATAGTTTGCTGAAACTTAAAAAGGAACAGAATGAACAAATTGGTTTTGCAAAGGAAAATTGCACACAGAAACTTGCTTTCATCAAGGGCAACTTTCATAATGTTTCAACATAATTATGGCTGCTTGCATAGGCTATAGGTAAAAGGAACTGAAAAGACAAAAGCCAGCCTAAGTACAGAAAACTTAATCAGTCTTTTCATGCTGCCATCCCACTGCTCACTTAAGCTTGTAGTATTTCGTTCTGATAAACATACACACTAAACAATTAAGCAACTAATTTGAGCCCACTCTTGGAAGTATAAAAATATAACAGCCCTGGTCTTTAAAGAGCACAACAACATTTTTAAATTTATTTTATTTATTTTTTTTAAAGATTTTATTTACTTATCTTTAGAGGGGAAGGGAAAGAGAGAGGGAGAGAAATATCAATGTATGGTTGCCTCTTTCATGTCCCCTGCTGGGAACTGGCCTGCAACCCAGGCATGTGCCCTGACTGGGAATCAAACTGCGATCCTTTGATTCGCAGGCCCGTGCTCAATCCACTGAGCTATATCAGCCAGCACAACATTTTTTTTTAATTAAATTTTTTCAATTACAGTTTACATTCAATATCATTTTGTGCTCATTTCAGGAACACAGTACAGTGGTTAGACAATCGTGTATTTTACAAAGTGTCCCCCCTTCTATTTCTGGTACCCAGCTGGCTGGAATTAGTGATGTGCCATTAATCATTTATTTTCACTGGTTTCTGGTAGATATAGGTCATCAACTCTACACCAAACAGCTAAGGAGTAAAATGAATAGATGGGAGAATTAAATGTGATAATACCTGGGAAGATGCTTTGCGAACTCTAAAGCACTAGATACCATAATAAGTTTGATGCTAATTTTCTGTACTTGTGTGATCATGCCTATCACTGTACTTTTTTTATACTTCTCTCTTCTAATTAGACTGAATATTGTGAGGAACTGGGATGAATATTTTTAACTTTTGTGTCTGTATCTTCTAACAAAAACCTGGGTGAATGATTAACCGTATATGATTCTACATTTTTATAAATATCATTCCACATTTATCTTTATTATAGTTAGTGTTAGTGCAACATTCTGGCCTGTCCTCCCCTTTTTTTTAATCCCCCAGTTGACCATCAATGCTATTCATTATCTTGTCGGTCTTTGTAGTGCTGGCAGATTAGATATACACACCACCTTCATCTATCCAAATCATGAACAGAAACTGTTGGAAAAGACAGGTCCTATGCAAGAATTCTAGAGCTGGTGGGTGATATCCTAGCACCTAATGTCTTATTTAGAAAAATAAATTGCCAAAATAAAGTCATCTTTGCCAAATAGCGCAGCTGCAGGTGAAACTTACGCATCAGATTCCAACTAGTGTCTTACATTTCCTCTCTCGAAAATATTTTACCTAATGTTTTCATTAAAAGACAACATAAAGTTAACTAACTATGAAGCTTTGTGTTACAGCATTGGTATGAGTCTTTCATTATTGAACAGCCAACAAAGAATTAAGGGGTTAAATGGGTTAAATACATTTTTTAAAAATTAGATAGATAAGAACATTTCACATTCGATTAGTTATACCGGAGTCCTTCTATAAATAATTACGAAGCAAAATTTCTATCTAACATTGCTCCTAGAAAAATATTCCATTATCTGTAGAGAACAAATATATAATCACATCTTCTGGGATCTCATACGATATTTTAATGTTGATTACAGAGAAGTAAATATTAATAATTAATATTAACTGAGTCTTTACATGTGCCAGGCACTTTCAAAGTGTTTTATATATGTAAGTTTATGTATTTATCCCTCACAACTACTTGATAAAGGAGGTATTATTATTTATCTGTTTTACAGATAAGATGTTGAACACAGGCAGTCTAAGTAACTTGTCCAAGGTTATACAGTTAGTAAGTTGTAACTCTTATCTGGCTTCCAGAAAATTCTCAACTATACCCTCACTGTCACAAATTCTAACCATCACTCTCTCATCTAACATATGGACATATCCTTCCTTGAAAAGATCATCATCTCCTTTAGTACAATATACCCAGATTCCTTTGTGTGCATATCTGAAGGTGAGTGGACAGAGTTTCTGGGCTTAGGGTACAAATGATGCAAACTCCGGTGAATAGGGACGCAACCCCTCCCCCCACAAAAATCTGTGCCCATCTTCCTGTAATCCAATTTGTTTCTGATAGGCTTAGGAGACAATTGGGAATGAAAAAGGCCCATCATTATCTTCTTTATTACAGTCATCATCATTATCTTCATTGTGAGTAGAAAATGTTCTATCCCCTTTTTAGTATTTCTCCCTTGGCCCACAAATAAGAACTTGGCTTTCTGGACTGTGTTAGGAAGATAACATGGGTGTTTCCCTCTATAACCACCTTTCCCCTGCTTCACTCCTCCTCTCCTGGGGAAGAGTGAATCACATGCCTGGAGGATGGCTGAATTCCACGGAGAGTCCCGTGGGACCTGCCCTTCTTTAGCTTGAGATCTTGTCTATTCTGCGCCCTAATCTTGTTGCCATGCAATATGTGAATTAATTAGCCACGGCTTCTCCCTCCTGCCCCTGGGTGGGAAACACTATTTTAAGGTGGGAGAAATATAGAATTCTTTTTGTTCAGGATTCTAAGCTGAATTTTAAAATCCCAAATTAAAAGTGGTACTATGACCCATTTGACTCCTCTCCCAATGATGAATATTTATTGGGTACCTGCTATGTGCCATACACAATTTATCCTAGGCATGGGAATTCCACAGTGAACAAAACTGGCAGTGACCCCCAGAAACCTTCATTTTAATCAGAGGAGACAGAGAAACACAAATGTATATAACATGTCAGTCAGATAGTGATGAAGGACAGGAAAAAAATAAAGCAGGTGAAGGATGGTAGAGAGTACAGAGTGCTGGTGGGATGGTGCTAGGTCATAGGCAGTGGTCAAGGAAAGCCTCTCTGATCGTGTGACATAAAGCACAGGATGAGAAAGTGAGTCCTGTAACCTGGGGTACGGAGTGGGGGAGGGTAAGAACAAACTCAAAAGCTTTGAGGCAGGCATATGCTTGATTTTTCCCCCCAGAGATACAAGGGACCAATGTGGCTGGAGCTGAGGGAGTGAAAGGGGAAGTGTAGGAGTTCAGTTCAGAGAGGAAGCAGGAAAGAAGTTAATTTCAATCCTCAGCGGCCAAGGTAAAAAATTTGAATTTTACTTTGCGAGGGGTGGGAAATCTGAGGATTTGGAGCAGTAGAATAACATGACCAGACTTGTTCATTAAACAGATGGTTCTGAATTTTGCATGAAATAGAGACACCATGGGGAAACCCTGGACATAGGGGAGTGGTTAGGAGGCTACTGTAATAGTTCAGCCGAGAGATGAGTGTAGCTTAATTTAGGGAGCTAGCAGCAGCGATAGTAAGAAGCACTGTATTCGGTATATATTTTCAAGTTCAACAGAACTTGCTGTTGGATTCTGTAGGGGATTTGATATTATCCATGTGGTAATTTACGTCTTACAAAGTATTCTTATATTTATTTTTAAAATTTAAATATATATATAATTAGAGAGAACAGTAAGATGAACTTCCATATACCCCTCAGCCAGGTTCTATACTTATCAGTATTTTGGCACATTTGCTTTATCTCTCTTTGAATCATTTTTTGTATTTGATGAATTATTTGAAAGAAATCTAGACATTATATTATTTCACCCACATATATTTCAGGATATATTTCTAAATATTATGAACATGTTCTTACATAATGCTATCATCATACTTTAATAAAATTAGTAAAAATAATTTTTAAGTACTAACAAATACCAAGATGATACTCAAATTTCCTTAATATTTTTCCTTAATCGAGATAAAGTTTACCTAGAATGAAACACACCAATCTTTTGAAAAAATGTATGTACCTATAAAATCAATACCCTTATTAAAAATATAAAATATTGTCATCACCAAGAAATTTATCTTGCACAGCCTTCTAGTCAAATCCTACTCCTCTGGTCAAGCACTGTGCTGATTGCTGGCAACACAGGTTAACTTTTCTTGTTTGTGAATTTTATAAAACTAAAATCATATGATATGTATTCTTTTATGTTTGGTTTCTTCAACATAATAATTTTGAAATTCACCTGCATTTTTTATATGTATCACTAGTTCATTTTAAAAAATATTTGGGTATTATTCTATTTTGCAAATATATAAAATGGGAACCATTAAAAGTCTTCAACACTCTAAATTATTTTCCATACTTCCGCAGTATGCATACACCGCATTTTGAGAGTCCTTACTTAGTGTTGCTTCTGTTCAGAGCACGTTAGTTAGGGACAATATCCAGAAATGTCACAAGTGAAGTGGTTATTGAGATTGTTTGTTGAACATCACTATACTGGGTATTATGAAAAATACAAAAGTGAGTGGAATATGGTTTCTCAAGGTTCTTACATACCCATGGGGGAATAGGCATGCACGTAATTGCTTATGACAGGAAGCAGAAGTAAAGAGACTATTTTGTGCAATTACAATAGAAGTGGTGAATTCTGGATGTAGCTGGGGTATATAGGGCAGGGAATCTGGGCAGCTGTTAATCAGGAAGCAGAATGTTGACCCAAGCTTTGCAGGAGGACTGGAGTATCTGTAGGATAAATAGGAAATGGAATACTTAGGATGAAGGAAGGGTTTTACAAAATCACAATGGAGTCTGTGCACCAAATTAGCGGGGCAAGTCTGCCTTGAAGAGAGATCATCTGTGACCTGTCCTCTCCCTCACTCCTGAGATGCCACCAAATTTTATTGGTAACACTTTTACAGTGTCTTGAATCATTTCCTCTCTTCTGTTCTCATTGCCACATCCGTCCGCTATTCAAGCCCACTTTACCTTGTTTCCTTTCCCACGCAGCAGCAGCTGACTCCTCACCGGTTGGTCTGCTTCTGATCTGTCCTCATTCTGATTGCTAGAGACACTGCCACGAGAGCTGTCTTTGCCCAACCAAAACTGACTGTGTTCTTTCCCAGTCAGGGCATTGATCATGGAAGAGATCTGACCTTCCTCTGTCTGTTCCTCAAGGCCTTTCAACCTCTGATCTCAGCCCCCTTTCTACTCTAATGTCTGGCCTGACAGTCTCCAAATCACCATGTATTTTACCCATTGACAGTTTTGCTTCCTGAATATTCTGTATTTTTTTCCTGACTCTGTGTCAAAATGACCAATCCCCATTGTTAGGATTTCCCCCCACTCTCTGCTTAATTGATCCTCTGAGGCCAAATTTAATGTTAGTTCCTTCTGGGAGGCTGTTCTCAACCCCCATCCCTGTCAAAATTAATCAATATTTAGACATGGCTTTTGCCACATAGCCCATGCTTTTTATTATAATGGTTTATATGAATTTTCTTTCTGCCACTGGACTATAAGCCCTTGGGGAATGAAGACCATGTTTTTGTTACTCTGGGCCTAGCAGAGTGCCCTTTCCACTTCTGGCTCTCATTATTTTTGTATAAAATCATTCTCTTTTATTTATAAGGTACACTGTTTTCTCGGAGCAAACTTGAATAAATTTTAAACTGTCCCTGTCATGGCATATAGCCTGACATAGTGCTGAAAGGCACTGGACATGGCTAATTATGTGATGAGTGATAAAATTATATCCTTGCCGGCTCAAGCAGGTAGCTAGTTCGTCATCTGGAAGATTCATAGCCTTGACTTACTTATAGATGTATGGAGTTTTTTCTTCTTTTTTGCTACACCTATTTTTGAAAGTGTTTGCTTTTACAACTTGAGGAAGCATGTCATACTTAAGAATAAATTATCTGACTCAGGCAAAAAATACAAGATTAGGCTAAAGATATTTTCAGCAGTCAGAAATAGGACACATCGAGGTCTTGGAAACTATAATATTAAGTTGGGGTGAAGATATATTAAATAAACTAAAAAATAATGTCTTATGATTTATTGCTTATCTAGTATCTGGTCCAGTGAAGTGTCCAGCCTGGACTAAGATTCTCAGTATAGCTTAAGAAAAATAATTATCTGAATGTTGAATTAAGGATAGATGAGCAAACCATCATGTCTCCAGTTTAGGCCCGATTCATCCAGCTCCTGGGACATGCCCTTTTTTGTCATTAAGAGAAAATATTATATGTAAACAATGAGATACGAAAAAATTAGCTTTTTTAGTCATGTGACTTCTGGATGACTTTTTCAAAGCATACTGTTATAATATGTGATGTGAAATGTATAAAACATTTCAATAAGTGTTGAGGCTGATGTTAAATTCAGGTTTTACTTTAAAAATCATATGAATTTTAATTCATATGATTTAAATCTTCATCTAAAGCTTCTAAACCTTTTTCCAGGTTCATGTTATTAAGAAATATTTATACACTTTTCAGGTGCACCTCCATCCCTCCTCTCCCACCCAGGCCCCAGACCTCGCTGGTCACACACCACCGTAGACATTAAACAGTGTAGAAGGTACCGTTATGCTCATTGAAGGAATATGTACACACATTCAGAGTATACATCTTCAAATCATTAAAAGTTACTTTGAACAAATAAAGACCTAAAGTCACAGAAGGTTATCTACAGAGATTTTCTACCCAAAAGTCAGAATTACTTTGGTTTCAGAAGAAAACATGACTTTTTTCATTAACAGTAGCCGAGAGCAGGCTTTACTTTTTGTAATAAAAGTATCTCAGATAACACAGACAGAGTATATTTATATGTAAGAAAATGAATTAAACTGTAATCTATTATGTGCATATTCTTTATTTAAAAGTGATGCTCTTGAAAATATATTCTACCCTAAATTTTGAATTTTCTCTTGCTTATGTAAATGTAATAAAATTGTTCTTCATTATGTAGTAGGGATAGGACAAAACAGATGGAACATATAACAAACATATGACAGAAAGGCAAATACCATATGATCTCACCTGTAAGTGGAACCTAATCAACAAAACAAACAAGTGAGCAAAACAGAACCAGAGACATCGAAATTAAGAACAAACTGACAACGACTAGAGGGGAGGAGGGAGGGGGTAATGGAGAAAGAAGGGGGAGGGGCAAGTCAAGGAGCATGGATAAAGAATTCATGGACAAAGACAGCCATGAGGGGAGGATTGAATGTGGGAGGTGGGAGGTGGGCAGGGCAGGGGAGAGTAATGGGGGAAAATGGGGACACCTGTAACTGAACAATGATAAAACAAACAAACAAACATAGAACAAAACATACATAAAAACATCAAGGCTAAATCGTTTTTTTAGGGGAATGCTCTATTTGGTTCCTGAAATAGTTATAAAAATGAAACTGTTTATAGAAAGAATATACATTAATGTATACATGTATTTACCTTACATGGAAAGTAAATAAAAAGCAAGGCAAATTTTGCTTTAAAAGTTATTATATTGTTTATAGATGAGACACCAGGAGATTTCATTTCTAAACTTGTCAGATGAAGACTCGTTAAAAGAACTGGAAATTTTGTCCCGAGGAAAGGAGGACTGGAAAGAGAGAGGCGTGTTTCAAACATTCGAAGGCTTCCCTGGAAGAGGACACAGACTAGTGACCCAGACTGGCTCCTGACTGCTGCAGTCGCTCTGCCGCCCTCCTAACATCTGGATGTGCTGCAGATGAAGGAGAAACCAGTCTGGGGGGGAGGAAGGCTAGTGACCAGGCAGGTGGCCCAGGTGGCCGGAGGGCTGTGAAATCTCATCAAGAGTTTTAACAAAGGCTTTCCCTCTAATTCAGTATTTCCACAGAATCTATTAACAGCAGCGATGGTAACAATGGTAACAGGATAGTAATTGCTTTATTCTTTCGATAATTTGTAGACCACATGCATTTTAAAATAAATGTACCATGGCAATAAAGCAGCAACCATCTTAGGCTATTTTTTACTTAGCTATTTAAAAATATCTTACGTACAAACACAAATATAGTTTTGTATGAAAAGAAAGAGGATTCTGAGATACTGATGTAACTGGAATGATTCAGTCTTCGAAACAAATGTATGATTTCAGAGAATAAATGGGGCTTTATTGAGACAGGTATAAATAGAGCCTCACAAACAAGTTCAGATTTTAAAGGGCGTTATTATATTGTTCACCTGAAATTAAAAGCCTGAGCAGTTCTTCAACCCCCCATCACTAGTTCTCTGTTTCATCTTGTTCATTAGAATTCTTCCTTTGCCATGTCATACCCTCTCCTGAGTTAGGCTACTGCATGAAGCTAAGTACATTCTCTGCTGAATATTGTTGAGACAATGCAATATTTTTGAAATAAACTGGGAAGTTATTTATATATAAAAATAGTCTTCCAAGAAAAATATTCAATGGTAGCAAAAACAATAAAATTATTCACAATTCTAATCTTGTAGGTGTTTGCTATAAGTAGAAGTATATCAGAAATTATTTAGGGGAAGATCACATTTACTACAAGTTGATTTCTCCAGACAATGTTATTTATGAATGTTCTTAGTTTGCATTAACAGAAAAACATGTACAGCTTACATTATTTTTTTGATAAAGGCTCATGCAAAGGTTCTGTTCAATTTTGAAGATATATCTTGCTAAAATTACTAGTAGTTGTGTAAATGTGTATTGACACATTTATTAAAATTCATTTGCATTTGATCTATCTTTAGCTGTGTCCTATAGTTCCTTGCCCTATCCTATAAGTGAGCATCAAACTGGTTTTTATTTTTAAGATTTTACTTATCCACTTTTAGGGAGGGGAAAGAAGGGAGAGAGGGAGAGAAACATCAATTTGTAGTGGCCTCTCACGTGCCCCCCACTGGGGATGTGGCCTACAGCACAAGTATGTACCCTCACTGGGAATTGAACCAGAGACCCTTCAGTTTTCAGGCTGACACTCTATCTACTGAGCCACACCAGCCAGGGCTCAAACTATTCTTTTCCTTCTCTACTTTACTTCCCTTCTCCTAAATACTTTGGTATAAAATTACATTTTTGAGATCAATTGTTTATTGATATTTTACTGCTCTGCTCCATGGTTCAAGGGATTCAGTGAAGAAAAAACTTGGTCAACGATGCAACATTTAGCAGGATGGTTTTGATGTGTCCACATATTCACACATATACACACTTGACCATAATATAGAGTTTACCATGGTGTAAAAAATGTGCTGGGAGAGTTGGATAAGATAGTACTTATTTCTGAGAGGAGTAGTCATAGAAGGCTTCCTGAAGGTTGTATTTGAGCTCAGCCTTGAGGTACATGAGTAATCTGTCATAAGGGAAGAGGAAAATATAGGTAAAAATAGTAAGATTCTTTTGTAGCTTTGTAGTTTTAGTTTTTATCTGTAAGTCTTAGCCCACCACAAATAAATATGTGTGTGTGTGGTATAAACTAAAAATTAATATTTGTTTTTCCATATATTTATCTAGCCATTCTAGAAACTGTTGAATAGACTTTTCTTTATTCATTGAATTGTCTTGACTCCCTTTCCAAACAAACATCAACTGACCTTATATGTGTGGATCTGTTTCTGGACTCTGTTCTGTTCCATTGACCTATTGGCCTATCCTTACACAAATCCACACCACTGTCTGGACTACTGTTGTTTGGTTAAAAAAAAATCTTGACATAAGCTAGTTCCTTTTGTCTAAATTTGCTTTTCATTTTTAAGATCATTTTTGGATATTCTAAATCCTTTCCATTTTTATGTAACTTTTAAAATCAGCCTGTTGATTCCTGTAAAAATAAAACAAGCATGAAAATGTTTACCTACTTAGATATGCAAAGATTTCTCAGAGAAACTCCCTAAAGCACTAACATTAAAAGAAAAAAGTATATATAATGAATTAGACTTTGTCTAAATGAAAAACTTCTGCTAATCACAAGGCATGTTGAAAATGAAAAGATAAAATAGGGACTGAGGAAATATTTTCAGTACATATATCTGATAAAGTATTTGTATCCAGATACATAAAAAGCCACTACAAATCAGTAATACAAAGACAGAAACTTAGTAAAAATTGGAAAAAAATTTGAAGGGTCATTTGACAAAATAAGATATACAAATTGACAGTATGAAAGGTGTTTAACATCATTAGTTATCTGGGAAATGCATAGTAAGCCACATTGAGTTACTACTTCACACCAATTAGAATGTCTAAAATAAAAAGACTGCAAGTATTGGTGAGAATGTGAAGCCAGTGGGACTTTCATACATTGATAGAGGGAACATAAAATGGCAAAACCACTTTGGAACAAAAAGTTTATAATAACCTCTTATAAAGTAAACATACACATCCCAGAGAACCCCAAAATTCTATTCTTAAGTGTTTATCCAGAAGAAATGAAAAGATGTGACCACAAAGAAACTTGTATATAAATATTCATAGCAACTTTATAACCTCAAACTGGAAACAATGCAAATGTTCATTGACAGGAAACTTAATAAACAAACTGTGTTTTATATATAGCAAGGTACACTACTCAGTAAAAAAGGAACACACCCTTGACACATGAAAAAACATGCACACATTCTACAGACATTACGTTTAGCTAAGGAAACCTGACAAAAGAGTACATTGTGAGTATATATGATTCTGTTTACATGGAATCCCAGAAAAATGCAAAACTAATCTACGTTGATAATAATCAGAACAGTATTCGCCTGTGGCTGGAGTTGAGGTTAATTGAAAAGGAGCACAAGATAACTTTTTGTGTACTGGAAATATTCCGTATCTTGACTTGACTATGGGTTTTAAAAGTGTATACACTTGTCAAAAATCATCCACAGGACACTTAGACTTTCTTCATTTTAATGTATATCAAATGTGCCTTTATAAAAAAGATGTATTAAATAAGGTCACAAGATACAAAGAGAAGGAGGAAAGCCAGATATGCCAGTGTATTCATGGCAAATGGAATGGAGAGCAGAGATTAGTGAGAGAGATGGTTTGAAGGCCTTGATGTTAGTGGAAGGGTTGGATTTTATTTCCTACTTGTTGATGTGTGTTGAAGATGGGTTTTAGGAAAGGAGGGGATATGATCGGGGCTATGTTCTTGGTTACTCACCTGCTTAGGTGTGAGGAGTCAGGGGTGTGGTGAGGCTATGGGTGAGATTTAAAAGACCTGCTGCAGACACTAGTTTAAGATGATGGCAACAGGAATGAAAAGGAGGTAGTAAGTCTGAGAGGTTTTATTACCTACAGAGAGAAAATTCACAAGATTTAGTAATAGAATTAATACAGGGAAGGAGATTAGGGAGTAAAAACTTTAGGGCCCAGCACAGTGCCTTATACATAGCAGATATTATATCAATGTTTGTTGAAAACATAAATGCACTAATAAAAAAGTTATAATATGAGATACTCATATAAGTTTGGTATCATTGATGGAAATAGAAAATAAGGAGAGGTTGGTTGGAAAAAATAAGTGGGTGAGATTTTATTTTAGACATGTTTTAATAAAGGTGTCAGCTGAAGGTAGAGATGAAAAAGGCAGAGTATATAGTCAGAGTCACTGTGTTGAACATCTGGAAGAGAAGTTATGATTGGACATACAGATTCTAGGATGATTAATGTGGAGACCATAGTTGAATTATGTGAACAGAAAATATCAGCTAGGGAAACTCACCAAAAAAAAGAGAAGAGGGCTGAAAGCAGAAGCTGGACAAAGTGGGAGTGGGGCCAAGGAGAGTATTGAGGAACCAGAGGCCAGAAAGAGACTGCACAGGAACTGTCAGTGTGGTAAGAGGGGAGCAGTGCCCAGAAAGTCAAGGAAGACCAAGGGCTTCTGATGGATTGGCGGTCTGGTCTCACACACCAGTAAGAAAGCAGAACACTCAGTTAATAAACAGGAAGTACAAATGGCCAACAAATATATAAACAAGTGTTTTACTTCACTATTAATTTAAAAAATACAACGAGATACCATTTTCTTCGCTTACAGAACAACCATGTAAGAATGAAGGGGAAAATGCATATTAGATTTTCTACAGGGTGGGCATTGGCTTTGCCTACAGCAACAAAAAACCCAGGGGCTACAGCCTTTGTCTTGATCTGCAAGTCATTTTTGACTCCTCCCTGTCTGCTCACCTTCCGCACATTCTATTCCATCAACATGCCCTGTGGACTCTTCTCCTGAAAACATTGTGAATCCATCTACTTCTCCAGATCTCTGTTGTCACTCCCCCTCCACACCCCCGCCAACTCAGTCCGATGTCACCATCCCCATCCCGATCCAAGTCACCATCATCTAGATCTGGTCCTGGGAATTATTCTTGCTTCTGCTTCCAGATTCCTGTAGTATGTCCATTCTTCACATCAGAGAGAGTTGTTGATCTTTTGTTAATGTAAATTATATGATGTGAATTTTTGTGCTTGGAACTCTGTGACATCTTTTAATTGGATATAGAAGAAATTCTAGACTTCAAGGTCTTATGTTATCTGGCTCCTGCCTACCTCTCCTTCCTTCCTTCCTTCCTTCCTTCCTTCCTTCCTTCCTTCCTTCCTTCCTTCCTTCCTTCCTTCCTTCCTTCCTTCCCCCACCTCCCCCTGCTAACTGCTGGCTGGTTCTAACGTAAAAGCTAGTGGCCTTGACCATAATTTTGGGGTAAGGAAGCTATCATTTTCCTTAGTCCTTGCAGGTCAGTTTTCTCAGATTTATAGTATGGCAAACCATTCTGACCAATTGTCATTGGATGGACCAAAAGTCAAAATTTTGGTTTGAATTTCAAAAGGTTTTACTGTTTGATTCATTCCCTCACACTTATACAGCTGCTAGCTTGAGAAATTTCCTTACCCAAATGCCTCTGCTTTCAGGGAAGCCACTATTTTGTCAATTTTGAAATTTATAACAAGCCCTAATTCTAGGTCTCTGCCTTGTGTTCATGGAACACCTCAAGCTAAATTTATATTTTCATGACTTTTCTTCCTTTTCTGGATTCTTTCTCATCTCCAAATTGTTAGTGGTTTTCACTGTTCTCATTTGAGTAGCCACATGATTATGGGAACCTACAAACTGGGAAGAAAACTGGTTATTGAGATGGGGCATGTGGAGTTCGGAACAACTTATTAACTGCTGGGTGTGGCCCACGTCAACCTGGCAAGTTTGGACTCATAGTACTTCTCCCTGAATTTACCTTGGGGAAAAGGCTTAGCTAGCAGTTCTTTAAAGAGGCCAGCATTTGGTGCCAGGTGTTTTCCTTGTAAAACAGCTGACCAACTTTACCCAGTGTAAAGTCTTAGGTTGTCTCCCACAAGGAACAACTGATGACCCATTTTAGTTGGTCCTGCAGGAAACCTTCCTTGAGAACTAAAATGGTTTGGGGGTACCAGAAAGTATTTATTAATTGAGTTTTGGGGAATATTTTATTGGCTCTATACATCATATAAAATTTACTATTTTAGTCATTTTTATGTATGCAATTCAGTGGCATTAAGTGCACCCATGACCTCGTGAGACCATCACCACTATCTAATTCCAGAACACTCTCATCTTCCTAAAAGGAACTCTATAACCATTAGGAGTCACTACTCAGTCTTCTACTCCCACAACCCCGGAAGCCACCAGTCTGCTTTCTGTCTCTATGGATTTGTCATTATTTAAAATAAATAGAATCCTGCAATATGTGGCCTTTTGTGACTGGCTTCTTGCACTCAGCATGCTTGCAAGCTTCACCCATGTTGTAACAGATCAGTACTACATTCCTTTTTATGGTTCAATGGTATTCCATTATTTGGTATATGCCACATTTTATTTACCCGTTCTTTTTTTTTTGAAGGACATTTATGTTGCTTCCAGCATTAGTGAATAATGCTGCTGTGATATTTTTGTACTTGTTTCCAGTTCTTTGAGGTATATACCTGTGAGTAGAATAATGATGATTCTGAGTCATATGGTGATTCTATGTTTAACTTGGTAATTCTCCAAGGAACCACCAAGCTATCTTTCATAATGGATGAACAATTTTACATTTTCATCAGTAATGTGTAAGGGTTGTTGTTTTGAAGTTTTGGAGAATTTTGTGTTCGTAATGGTGTCTGTGCCTATAAGGTGAATCACTAAATGTTATTTGAGCAATGGCAAAGAAAACGGATTTACTTTTAAAATAAGATGAATTTCTCTTCCCTTCCTTGATTAAACCATCCCTCCCCCCAAGATGAGAATAAACCAGGGTGGCTAATTTTGAGTCAAGTCCCAGGAAGTTCCAAAAGCTGCTTGTCAGAGTAGCTGCACACAAGATTACATGTGCAGCGTTTTGAAGCAGTCACAACTTCGCTGTAAAGAAATGTAACTTTGCATTCTCAATTCCTGAGCTTGGTTTAGCTCCAGTGCCATTATTTCTGCTGATGTTAAAAACTTCCTAATTTTGCCTCTGAAAAATAATATGCTCTCTTCTGGTTTAAATAGTATAAGTAATTAAAACTTGTTAATTCCACTGAGGATTTAAACTCATTAATTCAAAGGTCAAGCCCCCTATCTGGGCTGTTCTGAGCTTGGCTCTTCTTACTGGTTTTCTCCATCCTAGGAAGTTACTTACACCCATGATGGCATTGAGAGAGTTAAGGTTGGTCCACACACCCTTCTCAGGGTCCCACGACCTCTGCTTGAGTTTTTCTCTCAGTGTAAATCTTGTCCTTGCTATATCTGCCTGATCTGTACTAGTCAGGCCTCTGAAAATGTGCCAGGATTTTTCTACGGATATTCACAGCCTTACTAGTGCCCTGTGGTAACAAGATGTGGACCCCTTGAACCCTCTTTTCTTAGACACTAGGTCTTCTCCAAATCCCTGAACCACTCAGCATTTATATCACTCAGGTCTGCGGCCTTCAGGTGATATGTCACAAATCCAGGGGATCTCAGGGTGTTTTCCCATCATACCATAGTATTTGTCATAGAGTTGGTTCATTGATCTGATGCAAAGTTATGTGGGAATCCCATTTGGATGATTTGAAACCTGTAAGTCCTTAAATAATGGTGCTAGTTGAGGCTCTGAGCATAAGAAGTCCTATACAGAATATGTGCTGGCAAGTTGAAATGTATCTCTGTTCCTTCCAGGATAGAAGGGGTTCAGTGGAGGTGACTTATACTGGTAGGTGGACTGTTGATGTCCTCGCAGGGCATTTCTGTATAAGGGCATCAGCATTAGTGAATGATACTGGCAGGCTGGGTATTCACCAACAGCCTTGGTGAGTAGAAACCCATCATCATTGTGGGCTCAGGAACAGCCTCTTTCCCTGCCTCCATGGTTCCACATTTACAAGCCCATTGCTCCAGCACTGGAACAGCTGATAACAGTGACTCACTGATGTCAGCTGGCCACGTCTTTGTCTCTACTTTGTTGTTTAATGCCTCTTCCTTGGAGGATATTCTGTTGAAGTAGTAACAATGCAAGGCAAATGCAAAGATCTTCTTTCTTCAAAACCAAGGTCTGTCTACATGCTTCTATTCCAGACCTCCTTGTCTCTGATCTAATATTTCTTCTTCCAGGCTTCTGACTAATGGACTAAGCTATTTGTTGAGTCCATGCACAGAGCATGTTTCTTTTGACAGAAAGAATGTGAGATGTGTTGCCAAAAGTTCTGCTCACGGGGGAACGTCACCTCACAGACCTCACTTTCAAACCCATCTCTGAAGATGGAAGCAGTGTGGCCAAGGTCCATGTTATTAGGTCCGTGACCTAATAAGGTCACGAGATATCCCATCCATGAATCAAGCGTCACTCTCCTCTTCATCAGCTTTGCCCCTGGAGGAGGCACTAGTGGGATCATGACGGGTGACGTGGGTCCGCTTTCTCTAGTGCCTCACGTTTGTTCCTCTGGCCACACCTTGGCTTTGATCTGAATATTTCATTTCCAGTTATGACCTGTTGTTCCCAGGCATGCCCAGTTTGGTGTGTCTGGCAGAACCAAGCTTCTGTTGGGAAATTTTATGCATGAGGTCACTTTGTGCTTCGGGATCAGGCCCTCAGTCTTTATCACAACCAGGCAGCACACTTAAGCAGTTTTTGACAAGATATACAATTTCATGCTGTAGATGGTATGACCTGTTTCAGAACTCAAAAAGCGATTCTTCTATTGTGGCCTGGCTTAAAATGCCATTCCTGCACCATCCCTTACCTTAGATGTGCTTAATAACTTAGGTTCTGCGGAGTGAAATGGCCAAAATTCAAGATCACTTGCACCCAGCCATTTCCTGCTCTGGCTCTCAGTCAAAGCTGGCAGACTTTCCTGTCACCTGATTGGTAGGTCAGAAAAGTATTCGGGTACAGCCGGCTCCCAGAACTGGGGCCTGAATTTCATTGAGATGAGTGAGTGTGTTCAGTTGGGAGCAAGTTCCAGTAAGGTTGACAGCCATGGGGTGTCAGCTGATGGCACCACCCTCAGCATCTGAGGGTAAAATCCATTCAGGCCCCCAGAGGGATCCTGTCAGCACAGAACAGAGTCCTTTGTGGCTCGAAACATTGCGTCTGACGGCTGACTTATCAACAGCCAAAACAGAAGCCAGAGGTGGTGGGATAATACCAGAAATGTGCTGAGAAAGTAATCATCAAACTACTATTCTATATCCATCCAATAGACTTCATAAATAAATATCAAATAAAAACATTTACAGGCAGAAACAGAAAAAAGAAAAGAAAATTTGCCATCAGCAACTTTGCACTAAGGAAATTAAATCTGAAGGACCTATTTCAGGCAAAAGGAAAATGTTCTGAGATGAGCGCAAGAAGAAATAAAGAACAAAGGATATGGCTAATAAGTGAGTAAATCCAAGTGAACAATGGTAACATGAACATGGCAATAATCATGTCTTGTGAGTTTTAGTTTAAGACTTCTGGAGATATTGCTCATATTTGAATTATGTATACCACTTAATAACTTGACACCTCTTAGAGAAGTCAAAGAGTAACATAGGCATCCACGTGGGGAAAACTGCGCTTTAGACACAGTGCTTCCTCTTTAAGAGAATAAAATTGCAAGAACATTCAAACAAAAACTACCAAATGGCATGAAAATAAACAACTTTAAATATGGACCATCGCATTGGATTTCACATCCCAACATGTGGTTTTTGTGGTGGTTATTTAATTACAGATTCTAAAAAAATAAATAAGAAACTATGGTTAAATTGAATGTTCCTGCTCCCCCTCTCCTCCAAGAGATAATTTTCAACCACTTGCCTAGTATCTATTGATTAAAAACCATTTCAAAATGACTCCATCTGTCAATGAAATGCAAACACCTCTGGAGTGAAACTAACCAGCTGTTTGAAAGTTCAGAACTTTACTAGGAAAAAAAATCCTTTCCCTTAACACTGGCACTGTTTACATTATCCCAAAACAATGACTGATTGAAGAAAAGATCCAGTATTTCCAAGTTGAGTAAACACAACCATTATTTATAAGGGGATTTATAAAAAGACCCAAGACTAACAGCTTCCCAGCTGAAGAACAGCTAAGCACTAGAGTTCGTAGCATTAGACTCCTGTGTGTGGTAAATTCAGAACTATTCGTATTTGTGGGCCACACTTGAAGTGCACAATAGCTCTGGCTCCCTTTATTACACAAAATCAACTAACAAGCATGGAATCTATAAAATTCTTGCAAGCAGCACTTTAATTTATAATTCTAACCAGCCTATTTATACCATATAGAAATTAACAAATGCTTCCCTTTAAGGAAAGACATACCTTTGTCTTTTTAAAAAAATGTCCTCATTAACTAAGGAGGAAACTGAGTAGACTGTAGGCTCTGGATTCTGACAGCTGGGGTTTGAATACCAGCTCCAGAAATGGCTGCCTGTATAGCACTGGGCAAGGTACTTCTCCCTGAGCTTCAGTTTTGACACCTGTCAAGTGGCAAAAATAATGTCTCACAGAATACTTGTGAGGATAAAATAATTTATAATTTGTAAAAATACATTTGTAAGAATTTTTTAAAAAGTAAGTTATTTGATATAATGCTTGTCACACAGTACTTAATAAAAGTTACCTATTACATTATTTTTAAATATTTTATTTATTTATTTTTAGAGAAAGGAGAAGGGAGGGAGGAGAGAGGGAAAGAAAATTCGATGTGTGAGAGAAATATCGATCGGTTGCCTCTCTCATGCCCCTAACCGGGGATCTGGACTGCAACCCTTGTAGGTGCCCTGACTGGGAAGTGAACTGGAGACCTTTTGGTTTGTGAGATGATGCCCACCCCACTGAGCCACACTGAGTCAGGGCTCTTACCTATTATTTTAAGTCATAAAATATTTTGTTGGATTTAACATGGATGACCCTTAATTGATATTCAGCTTGTAGCTTGTAGCTTTTGGCAATGAATGGTTGCTCACATAGATTTTCCAGAAATTAAAGCTGCTGCCAATCACTAAGTTTCATTCAAATAACTACTAGGTAATTCAATAGTCAAATAAGTTTAATTTCTTGTGATGATACTTTAAAGTTAAGATATATCTGCAGGAAGCTTGGGGGGCTGAGCTGTCAAAACCAACCACTTCACAGTAGCTATCGGTCAGGGTCCCGGCAAGAAATAGGCAACACATTCAAACTGGGTATGGAAAAGAGTTTAATAAAGGACTTTTTATAAGGTTGTGGGCAGGAGTTAGGGGAAAATATGAAAATGAAGCACCTGGGTTAGTAAATGTGGTAGAACAGTTATCATTTCTAAGCCTGAATGGATAGGGATAGGGTGTGGCTTCAGGAACCTGGAACAGACAGCCATGCAGACAGGACCTCCTGCTAGGAGCTGTGTGTGATCTTTGGTGTGGAGATATAGTTAATGCTGCAGTCTGGCCAGGAAGGTGCTGCTAGATAAATATCCCAACCTCACTCTTTTCCTGCTCTTTCAACCGCCTCCCAGTGCTTCTAATTGACGAGACACTAGCTGAGAAGCCTGAAGTCAAGGGAGCCTGCCGATGAAAACCACGAAGGTCAGTCTTTTAGACATAGAACAGTGAAGAGTAGATTTGAAAGAGCAAACAGAAGGCAGGCAGCATAATAGTTTTTTCTCCAGTGCCAGTGAGGGAATTGTTAAAATAGATTTTGAATACATTGCAAGCTCAGAGCATCTCTGTTCAACTAGATAGTGGAGGACCCTGGAACTACTAGGCTCATTTTCAGTGCTGGAATGCCTGCAAAGCAGCTCCATGAGGAAAATCCTGGCTTGCCTGCAGGCCATTTCTGTGTGGAGAGAGGGTAAGCTTTCACAAGTTTTTGTGAACTTCAAACTGAATTAGAACAATTGGGTCCAAATGTAGGTATTCCTTGTCTAGGTGGGAAGAGCCTGATTGTAAGCCTACAGCCAGCCAGTCAATATGCATTATGATGACCACAATTTGGGGTTACACAATTTGCTTGCATGCTGAATGGGTTCTATCACAGATCCTGTGTTTCATGTTCTCAGGTTCTGTAGAGCCTCAAGATGCCTTGCAGCCTCTACAACTGTTTGAGGGCAACCTTGTGAGTGACCGTGGGCCAGAATAACCAGCTCAGATGCTCCCAGCTTCAACTGTATGAAGTATTATGTATTTGTCACTAGTCAGCAATGAAGTACTACAATAACCTACCAAACATTTTGTAAGAGGCCAAGGGCGTTCACTGAAAACTGATCAAGGGGTAGTCTAAACAGAGTGAGCATCAAACCTCAGAGAAAGGTAGCAGAGTTGGCTGGAAAGGCAGATTTGCCCACACTGGGCAAGTAGTGTGAGGTGTAACTGACTGTGTGTTCAAGTAAAATATGCTTAATAATTGAGGGAGATAAAGACAGAATCATTTTGTGAGCATTTTACCCTGTACATTATTTATTCTTTGCAAAAATTCTGTGGTTCTGTGTTATACATTGTCTTTATTTTAAAAGACAAGGAGAGAGAGGCAGGGTCAGAAGTAGAGTCACCTGCTCAAATCCACACAGGTAGTAAATGAGAAAGCTCTAATTAGGACCCAAACCGATCTTAAATCCAAAGTTCACTTTCTTTCTGTGCTTCCGTGTGCTGAAGAAAAGAAATACTGAATGAGAGAAGGTTACATGGGAGACAACGTAAGATAAACAAAACTTGCAGGGGGAAAATCCTTGTCTTTTGGAAGAAGGGGGAGGAAAACTATCTTTGGTGAAAACAAAATAAAATCCAGTAAAAACATATGGCTAATTCAAAGGAGGGAGCAAAGATGGCCTTACCAGAGAACAGAAGATATTTTGGGTCATAATAGAGCTCAGAGTGAAAGAAGCCCGATCTGCAGCCATCTCTTCAAGGCCAGATCCGAGTGTACAGAGAACAGGTGCCTCTCCTGTCTTTCAGATTGATTCTCCTGACCCACCCGAGAGATACAGCAGGGAAGAGCACAGCAGCACCTGCAGTAACATGTGGACATACGTGCAGCAGAGATGGTGCTTCCTGGCTCAGAGCAGGTGGGGAGGAGAGAAGGTCTTGGAAAGTCCTCCAGCAGGAAAGTGGAAGAAGAAAGAAGCATTTGCCAAGAAGGTACCGCATGGTGCCATCGTTTCTGTTTCTGAATGATTAGTGATATTGTCCAGCTGACAGCAAAGCCATACTGAGTAAAAGTTTTGGTAGAAAAAGTTTATGGAGGGTGGTGAAAAAAGATATAGGAAATAGATTTGGGGACCATAAGTTTGAGGGGAAGTATTTAAATAATACTGTGGGTGGAGCAGTTAAACAGGAAAGTGTCAGAGCTCATTCTACCAGAATGAAGGTGGGTTATTACAATGGACGGGTGTGACTCCACACTTCAGTGGGCAACTGAAGCTCAGTCCCACTGACTCAGGGGAGTCATGTAGGATCCACCTCTGAATTGTCATTAGAAAGGGGATTTACCCACTGTCTCCAACTCTGCATTGACCAAGGTTACCCCATAGAAAACCAATCAGACTTATGTGGACATTTGCGCTGACTGGGCTTCCGTAGGCATTCGATGTCAGGTGTCAGAAACATCCGAGGCAGAAAGCGGGAGAGCTGGTGCAGCTGAGGCAGGGTTTCACCTGCTGGAGGTGGACCGTGACAGCCACGGAGGAAGTCAAAAACTTTGAGGTGCATCTCAAGAAATCCTTAAGACAAATATCATCTTTAAACTTTGTTTAAGCAAACACAACAGTTTTGGGAACAATGCAAAGGCTCTAATTCAAAAAATCCCATCCTGCTTGTATAGGACCGAAGTAAAGGACATGCAAAATAGCAGAGTATGAAAGAAGACATTTTAATTGAACCATTTCCTTGATTATTGTCATAGATTTACTAACTTCTCTTCAGGATCAAAAGTGGAAATGACTCTGAATTCCCCAGTGCTTATTTGTATTTGTTTTATGTAAGTATATTTAAATATTCTTATGTAGTTCTCATTTCATTGGATAGGTTCGATAACTTTTACCAAATTTTGTTGGTGTTCTTTTAAAGTGCTAAGCCTCCCCACAACAGCATGACAGACACACGAACACATGCAGACACAGGCTCTTTTCTTTTGATAACTGAAGGTTGAACCCAGATAGACTGCCAGAGTCAAGATTTCAGTGCTATGAGAAATCAAATTCACATAAGCATCATCCTTTACAGACTGGATTTTCTGCCTGTTTGTGTTTAAAGTTATAACAACCATTGTGACAGGTTTCCTCAGAAGGATTGCTGACCTGTGTTTACATTAAATCATACCAGGTGACTGCCTCAATTCAGTGCAAATGCCATTTGTGAGGAAGCATAAGAGAAATGTGAGGTTTTTTTCATAATAAAAATTTTAAAAGGGCAAATCTCTCATTGTGTATCTTCGATGTGCCAGTTGTTTGATATACACATCACTCAAATTTCCCATGAGCTCACAAAGCAGACAGTATTATCTCCATTTTTACAGAAGAGAAAATGGAGGCTATGGGAGCTGAGTTGCTGAAGTACTCGCGGTCAGGAAGAAGCAGAGCCAGGATTTAAATCCGGGCATGTCTGGCTCAGAAGCTCTGTTCCTTCCCCTGCACCTGAGGCTTTGTCACAAGCACCGTGCTGGTCTTCCTGGAAATCAACATACTCCATCCACTGCACCTCACCTTCTTATGTAATAAACTGGAGGGATATGGAGAGCCATCTGCTTCGAGAACAACATATTTCAGTCCATAAGGCAAATAAGTTGGCAGAAACAGAAGGATTGAGACATTGCCTTTTGGCACTCCTAACTTCCACTGCATTTATAAAATAGAAATACATAGTCCAACAAGTTGATTTCATAAGCCTATCATTATCATTCATTCCGAAATAAGCAGAGTCCGAGACATCATGTACACAATGAGGGAACCTCATTTTGGAAGATGATGTCAGGCAAGAGGAATTGTGTTTTGTTTTTTTTTAACTCCTACCTCCTAAAGCTTACAGGTGACTTCATGAAATACACTTCAATACTGAGGCCAATGAAGGAGTAAAACAAGTAAAGGGAAATAGCTTGGGATTAATTTCTAAAAGCTCATGATCACAAGATTATTTACAAGGGAAAACAAAGTAGTGTTTTCAAAGCAAGGCTGATCATCCAAATTTATCTGAAGAGTT